>JABACO010000005.1:9887835-10107835 GCA_013339895.1 Ephydatia muelleri
TTTGCAATGTGACATTAGCTGAACATTGCATCAGCATTGCATTTTCTCAATAATGTCACGTGACGCTGGAATAGACTTGAGTTCTATTCCAGTGTCAGCTGCTTAGCATCTGAACAATCAGATCATAAATATCACATTGCTAATTAAACTCTCTAGTTTATGCAACAGTGACACAATGTTCAGCACATTGTAAACCCGCCTTAACAACAAGCATCAAAATAATCTATTAACATGAAAGTTTTTTTTTTTTTGCAGTGCAAACACAATCAGGGGCTCTTGACAAAGTTTATATTCAAAATTGAAACTGAATGAGTGCATGTTGACAACGTGATTATGCTGCTCACTACATACTGCTAGGTGTATTATATGCATTGCAAATTTACATACCACTTAGGCGAACACGTTCTGTTTCTTTTTCGAGACATGCGTATTCATTACAATAGCTACTTTAATGCATGACACACGATTAAATTACAATGTGTATTTCACTTTGCTACAGTACAAAGATACAGCTTCCTTGTTTCTATTTGTTCTGCTGCCATTAGCCTGTGAGTTGTCAATCACAAGACAACTGCACTGTGTCTTAGGTTTACAGAGTTTTTACCCTTTAATTTTTATAAAACTGTCATGGTACCTTGAACGCCCCGGATAGAATTAGCAGGACCAGGTGGACCTTGCAGTAGTGGTAATGGAGCAGTTGTAATCGGGAAAGAGTCTGGCTTGTCCAAGGACCTTAAATAATAGTTATGGTGGGCGTATTTTGCAATTGTGTCCATCTTATCTCCAACTTCCACTTTTTGGATAAGTACGGAATCCTTTCCTTCAGCCACACCTTCTTCATCAAAATCAACATCATCACTATCACTGCCATCATCAGATGGCAAGTATTCCTTGTCTTCATTCTTTAAATGCTGTGATGTATAGATAACATATAAATTTGAACCATCTGTCTTCTTCGCTGCAATAATTATACTAGGAAATGCTGTCATGAGATATAAGACTTCACACAAATCACCTCATATTTTGAAGGAACACATGAAATTGGATAAAAGTAGTACCTAACTGTAGCATTTGTGAGTTTAGAACATCTCAACATACATGTACAGCATTATCTGTAACAAAATTCTTACTAAGATCAAATCACATTGTGGGTGGATGTGACTTGACAAAAGCCTTTATTGGGATGGTTTCTTACACCCATTTGATATTCATCAAAGCACATATGCCAAAATACTACTTTTCTGAACCAGATCAGATTGCCATAGTGGAGTCTGTTACATTTCCTATCCGGCAGTATTTTTTCCTGTACTGCTTACTGTATAGTGCAGAGTAATGATGTGGAAAATGTTTGTGAATGTAGAAGATCCAGAAATTGGCAAGGAAGACTTTAATGAATTAATGCACGGAAGAAATCGAAAGTATTATTTGAAAGTAATTTGACATAGTAATAGTTTGAATCTCAAATTCAGCAAAATCATCAAAATTTACGCCACCATTATTTGTGCTATACGTACTGTGGGTGAAAATAGAATACAAGAGAAAGGAGTTGTGTCTTAATAGAACCCCAGCTCAAGATATGGTGGGAATGATGTCCAAACAAAGAGAAGCAGCTTGTTCATATGCACAATATACACTTGTCCTACTGTAGTCTAGGACAAAGGCAAATCATCCCATTTACAAATATTTTGGATACACTTGCAAAGACAAATTCCTGCATATCGTATCAAGAATTAATGTGAAAATCTTTCAACAAGAATTTAGACATGGCTAAAATGAGACTTGAGTGCGACTTTTTTGCTGTATGAGCAACAAGTTATTATGTGTGTCACCTGAAACTTTAACATTGTATCATGAACAATAAAAATTGTGCGACTATTTTGGAAATCGTCTGGCACTTACAATATATGCACTATCATTTCCATGCTTTTACCTTACTTTATACAAGTATTCTAAAGAAACCTTGTGTACAAAAGGTTGTGATGGAGATCTATATATAAGTAGCCTCTGTATATGAAATAGTACATTCTACAGCATTAACATGGGTAAACGATAGTTTTGAATGAAATAATCAGTACATTTGAGGTTAACAGTTGCATCATCAGATAGACCTTTATAATGAACAGGGTGTTCCACAATCAAAGGAGTACTGCTTTTAGAACAGTTAGCAATTTCTATTACTTACATATGCTATAATAATCGTGCTTACACAACAAGAAATCAATTTAGTTACTGAGTATTTGCTGTTGAAATTTTATTCCCACATGTCATTGTTAGTTAATTAATAAATTCAATCAAGATAATTGCTAATTGATTATGTAGGTTTTATGTCAACTGCTGATTAACTCTGAACTGCTAAATTTGCTTTTCTCATTAATTCCTTTCTATGTGAATTCAGTATTAATAACAATTACACACTAAAAACAACTTGTGGCAAATTTTTCTTTCATTGTGGAACACCTTTTATAGCACAAATTTTTTGGCATGAGTTCAAGGTGTGAGTTAATTCCACAGTATGAATACATGCTGCATTGATCAGAATAGCTATATTTATAGAACCTGTTTAGGTTTACTTTTTATAGCAAACACAACCATAAAAGTGACACAATAGCGAGCCACAAAAATGTTGAGCAAAATAAAATTGCAACTTGCACACTAAACATGATACTGTAGCTATGCAGCACTGCAAAAGCACAAACCTGTCTCGTTGTAGTGATTTTGGCTGGTACTGCATGTGCCG
Organism: Ephydatia muelleri; assembly: GCA_013339895.1. Classification (NCBI taxonomy): domain Eukaryota; kingdom Metazoa; phylum Porifera; class Demospongiae; order Spongillida; family Spongillidae; genus Ephydatia; species Ephydatia muelleri. The sequence continues at coordinate 9,890,573 of JABACO010000005.1, forward strand.
CAGGGAGTACTATTTTCTGACTCACAAGCATCTCATTTTCTATAGAAATGATCACGTGAGCGCAGCACAATGTGTGTGCCATTCTGTACCTGAAGTTGATGGTGGAGCAGAGGTAGGAATGACTGTGATAACACTGCTGTGTCCAGTATTTGCACCTGTACTGCTAGACAAAGTAACTGCAGCAGGTATATTGCTCCAGAACAACTGGACACTTGTTCCATAGGGTAGCTGCCTTCCTAGCTTCTTCGCTTGTGCTGCATCATGCTACAGGTACATAAATAATCATAATTCAATAAAATGTTGAGCAATCTCACCTTCTGCTTGTAAGTTACTGTTGCACATAACTTTGCAGGATTGCACTGAATGCCCAAAACCTGACCAAATTTTGTGAAATGGTCAGATAAAAAATTCTGGTTATTGTACTCAGAAGGAATGCCTTTGACATGAATGGAGGTACAATTGGGGTCGCTTGCAGGCTTCTGTTGCTGTTTGCTAGCAGTGAAGTGTTTTGAGGTGACTTTACTAGTGTCCCGCATTTCGGACTGGACACCTAACAAAGCCTGTTCTGTTGTGGAGCTATGGACAGACCTTTGATTTTGTACCAGTCCGACAGACATACTTTGGGTGAGGTTTGAGGGTGGCTGCCATTCTTTCCCTTGATTAAGATATACAGAACCCATCTTCACACTTGCTGGGCCCTGGGTGATAAATGTTGGTGGGATCTGCCTTGATGGATTTGGTGCCTTCCTTCCTTGCACTGCAGCAGCATAAGATGAAGGTTGCTGTGTTTCATTTTGTGGATACTGTACACTTGGACCTGCTTCTTGGTGCTTGCCAAGTTCAACCAAAAATGGGTTCTTATGTTTTTGAACAGATTTTTGCCCAGTCCTGTTACCTTCCAACGACGTGAGGACTGCCCATTGTGTTGATTTGAGGAATATGATACGGAGTACTTACGTACACAACCAACTCACAAGGATTGGAACTTGTCATATTACTCCCACCTGGCGTTATTCCCAATCTTCCAGATTGTGCAAGTGTTCGCAGCGCTTCCTTCTTCTATATATAGAGGGTGTTTAAAGCTAACTTCTGTATTTAATTTACTCTTCTTATTAACAAAAAGGCATTTATACGACGTCACAATGAAACGGGCAAATGTTTATTGTACCTTCTTCTTCACGAAATCGAGTTTGGTATTATACATTTTTAAAACCTAGTATAACACATTTATAATTACGTCTTCTTTAAATTCAGTTGCTAACGGGTTAAAACATGGCTACAGTCACAATTCTTAGCGATGGTGGTATGTCAACTTCAGAAATGCTGCACCATTTGGAAAGATTTTTGACAGCCCAGAACACTGCTGAAACTATTTCGGTGGACTGTTTAGCAAGACTAAAGAATATGCGAGAAAGCCTTTCAGTGGACACAGCACAGACACACACAGTGATTGTCCCACCTATCGATTTGCCGAAATCCTAGTGCTAATATTTACGTTCTGTACAAAATGAAGTCTGCTTTATACCATTGCAACTGAATTAATCTTTTACATTGGAATTGGTGGAGGAAGTGTAGAAGATGCACTTGCAGCCCCCCCCCCCCCCCCCCCCCCCCCCCACACACACACACACACACACAGTAGTCTCCTATCCAGATTCTACTGACTAGCATTATGTATAGTTGTCAACTGCTATCACCAAGGCACCCCAAGCAGCTTTTATAGTCACTTCAATGTGAATGGGGCTGGATACAGAGAGCAGTGCCATATTGCAATGAGGCGTTTATGGTAGGTACTATATGACACTATCAAGAATAATTTTCCTACCTACCCTATTTGATGGAAGCTTATCTGATGGTGAAGTGCAGTTTTTTGCACTACTGATACGTCAAGCAGGTCTAGGACCCCACATCCATGGCGACTAAAGCTTTGCAACACATCAAACAAGGCACAGTAAAAGGTATTCTATTACAAGGGCAATAAAAGCTTAAAGAATGTTGTTCCACACAAGAGTTGTCATTTTGACCGCGCACCTTCCCAGTGTAGGAATCATTCGGCTCAAAGATCACTTCCCTGCTTATCTGTTAAATGTGATGTATGTAGTGCCACCGACATAATTAGCATACTGTCTTGGTGATATGGCTGCTCAAGGTACGTAAACCAGTAGTTAGACAGGCACTTCCCTCAGCAGAAGGTCTGGGATTGAGGGCTAAGTAAGAGTTTTAGAGACCTCAGATGGATGCACTTGATATAAAAGTCATTGATACAGACACCTTCACTGAACACAAGAATCAATCAGGGGCTCTGGAAAGAAAGGCTGTTGAGTCTCAATGAGGTACATTTACCCATTTTTGTAACATCTCTAGCCAGAAAACTTTGTAAAGTGCATATAGCAGCCAAGTGGGACAAGACAGTATTCTTATCCCTGTGTTCTAAGTAAAGTGGAGGATGGATTAGCATTAAATGTTTAGCACCAATTCATCTATCTTTTATGTTCCTTATTTGGTTTATTTTGTTTTTGACACTCTGGAGAAACATTAGGCAGTGCCACATATGGCTCAATGGTCTGTATCCATTCAGGTGCCCACACTCTCTCACCATGAATAAAGATGCTTACTCACTAAAGGTTGTCATGGCTCGCCTTATAGGCATACCAATAGGGATAAGCCACATTTCACACGGTGGGACATGGGAACTGTTGTGTGGAATGTTGCATAATTATATAACAATTGTGGCATACAACCTTTTTTTCTCTTTGGTGTCATGGATTTTTCAATTCGTTGATGAAACCCCTCATACATGTGCATGTGACTGCAGTTTTTGGTTTTTGTTTTTATGATTACAACTGAATCAGCGCATATGCACATCCCACAATAGAATGAATCAATTCAGCTTATATATTACCTTTCAATTAATGTATATAATTATGTTGAAATAACTTGCTAAATCAGAAGTGTACTTACCGTATAATCCAACTAAAATTAATAATGCTTAATAATTCCATCATACTCGACATAGCAAGCTGGAGCGGTAAACAGGCAGAAGTCAATAAGCAGAAAAATTATAACCACCTTGACTCCTACCACTTCTTCACAATACAGATAGCTGGGGTTTTCGGACTATAGACAACTCAAAACCTTAATGACCTAGGCCATCGTTCAGGAAAGGTGTCGGGTGAAGCAAACTCTGTCAGTTGCCATCCAATGGGCAATGCAGCTTCCATTTTGGGGACAATAAAGTTGGACAGTGCATATGAGGGGTTTTTTTGTGCTTGAGCATTGCTTATGTTTAGTGTTTTTGTTACATCACTTTTCGCTTTGCTTGGATAATGACAAAACTTGATAATAGATGGGACTCAAATTCAATCACACAGAAGAGGTGTATTTTAGATCTTGGGTTCCATTTAGATCCTGAGCTTCAGATAGCTCTGAAGTGGTGTTTGGGCTTGAATTCCAGACGCTCTTCCTTTGCTCTTTGTCCAGATGTAGCCCTTGACTCTTTGGGCCATCATGCAGTCACCTGCCTGCATGGCCATAACAGGCTGTGTGATGAGTTTTTGTCACCAAGCTCACATTCTGGCAAGGTTAGGAGCAAGAAGTGGCCTTAGTCCAAGACTTGATTGCACCCATCCGGTTGATGTGCTGGTGAGGGACTGGGCACAAGGCAAGCCAGCTGCCTTTGACATTACCATCACACTCCTCTCACCCCTGCTGTTTTGGCTGATGCAAGTATGAGGGTTTATGCTGCTGCTCTGAAGTTGCAGAAAAAAGAAGCACACAGCCAATGACACAAAATGTGCAGAGCTAGGCTGGGTGTACCTCTAGCAGTGAAGACATATATTGCAACTGGGGTGAAGAAGTCAGGTGAACCTTCGCTCTACTTAGCCTTGGGCTCCTCTTCAGGTCACAAAGCCAGGGTGATCAGTGACATGTATGGGAGGCTGAATGTCACCCTGGGGCAAGCCATCACGAGATCCATACTGGCAAGGAATATGGTTTCGACAGCATTCATTGCATGTATATTAGTTTGTAGTACTGTCATTGTTGTATTTGCTTTTATTGAATAAATAAAAATTAGACACAACTTAATAAACATACTCAATAATTGAACAATGCTGCTTGCCTAGGTTTATTTAATAAAACATTAGTTGATTCAAACCAACCATTCAACAAGTTATAATTATTAACGTAAACTTAAAATTAATTAACAAATTAAACCGCAGTTATTAATTTCAATTTCTAATTAATTGCATCAGCTTTGCAAAGCTAGCTGTACTGGATCTCCGAAAATTAACAAACAGAAAACATCAATAGCGATATTTACTTGTGCATCCTATAACATATGCGGGATCGTTTCCGCGAAAAGGTGTTTTTTTCAAGATTTCAATTTTTGACAATTTTATCATAGTCTGACCCCTCCTGTACCTCGTGATGCACAAGCCAGGCCAGGTAATAATAGTATTAATTAATATCATCGAGTTTGCGGGAACAGGGCACGAGGGAACGGATTGGATATGGTAGAATCGTACGATCCAGACGAGCTGGTTACGTGTCCTTACGATCCTGTACATAGAGTACAACGAAAAAGAATGCCTTATCACATTGTCAAGTGTAAAAAGGTACGTACACGTGTATTGTGAAAATTCAGCGCACGTGGTGCCATGTATTATTTGAATTTATTTCACACCTGCGCATGTGGATTGGGTCCATCAGAGGTTTAAAAAAATCACATATATCTCTCAAAACGGGTGCGGTGTATTTGCAGCTGCGGTTAAGATGCAAGATACCCATCAGCAGAAGTAGAGGATAGAGTAGTGTATTTTTATCGGATTCGCAATGTAATCGTTAATGGTTCTTAGTTCATTGTAGCTACCCGAAAAGTTGCTCCTTCTGCTGCACTGAGTCACTGAGTGCTACGTAATGTAACGTTGTCTGAACATTGTCTGAACTTCATAAGTGCACTCTAAGGAGTTTCCCATGATATTGCTGTCTTATTGGTGCAGACCCTACTCCAACCCTTTCCATATTGGAGGAAGATAGGTATGAAGACATCATTTGTTGGTATAGATCAGTATGGTTGCACAAATGCAATCTTTTGACTAGGAAGGAAATACAGATTGATGTAACAGCACCCAAAAAGAGGAACACAATGCATTTTTCAACATAATATAAATATTTTCAGACATAGAACAGATGGTGCTGTCTCTTAATTTCTCCACAAATGGTGCAGGTTTTAGTCTGTGGAGGAAAAGGCATACATCAAGATTAAGCCAAATTACAGTATATAGTGGAGAGAAAAATGGACTTAGAATAAATTAGCTGTTACAATTAGAAGTAATGTACTTGTCTGTGTAAGGGATTTAACTATTAGACATGACTAACTAGGGCTAGTCTAACTTTTAACTGTCTGACTCATGATAAACCAAGCCACGTTGCATTAAAACTGGAGACTGCTTTTATGTATTTATTTTCTTTTTAAGAACTTTGAATCCAGTGGAATCAATTTCAAGACGTGTCCTTTCAATGAGCGCCACATTGTCCCTAGAAGTGAATATTCATACCATCTGGAACATTGTGAAAGCAAGGTTACATATAGCTGTGATAGGTGTCATTACTTTATTTGACTGAAGCATTTATCTACATTTGTCTGTAGGGCAGACTTGCATTTGTCTGTACATATATACTGACAACTGATCAATTTATTTTCCACTGTAGGGCAGACTTGCAGTCCAATTAAAGTCAAATGGTCAGTTCCGACATGCACTGTAGCTGTTCTTCAGTTAGTATAGTTAAAAATTGCACTCTAGATAATATTGATATTCTATAACATACATTTCTTAGCCCAACAGGGTGCTCTTGACTCATAACTTTCACATTTGTACTACAGACGATGACAGACCAAAAGTTGTACTGAAGGGCAATACGGATACACCAGTTACTGATTGGAAGCCACCAGACAGCTCTGAAGACTGGGAACAAGAGTGTACGTGCCTTCTAGTTTTTTTAGTTACACATGTTGTATGTGTTTCATCCCTGTAGATGCACAGCCAACATTTGCACAGTAAGTTCAATAGAGATTGCTGTATGAGTGTACTCTTTACACCTCTATAGGGATTCAGCCAATGATGAAGATAACACACCTCAGCCAGTCCCAAAGCCCCGCCTTCCCTACTCCACCTCTCATATTGAGAGCATCTCAGTATTGCCACGGGTCCCCAGGCAGCTTCCTAATGGTTTTGGGAGAGGCCGGGGAAGAGTCTCATCCCAACTTGTTGGTATTATGCAAGATCCAGCTGCTAAGCAGCGTATGTCAAAGGGGCAGGGTTTTGAGACACAAGTAATACAACCTGCTACATGTAATATTACTGCTATGCCTAAAAAGCAGCCATTTAAAAGATGGCTTTCCCATGATTTTACCATAGTTTTACTTGTTTGTGTATTGTGGTCAATGTAATCAACACACAATGTGGCAATAATCTTAAATGCACTTCCACAGAGCAACGTTTTTTCGAATTTCAACAGCACAAAATTGATAATGTACATGTATTATGATGCTTGCTCCATGAAGAGATATCCTTTATTTAGGAATTCAAATTTTTCTCTTGGTTTCTAGGTGCTCAGCAAGGAAGTCCTCTTGACAACATCGAAGTACAATATAGGTAAGCCACTTAGTTGATATACAATGTATGGAATTTTATTAGCTGGCAATGAGTAGTTCATATGGTCAACATGTGATATTTTTTTTGTGAATTACAACAGAATGCCTGCAGTGTCAAATGCAACAGGAAATTTAGGTGTAGGTACTGAAGTGAATCCTGTGGAATCCAATGAAACTGATCAGGTAAGCACTCACTATTTATTCATAGTTTGACTATTGGCCTGAACATTCTTGGTATGTTATGTACTAGTAACACACCAAACCTGCATGATTTGAGTGGTGTATTGTGGATGCATTTCACCAATAGTAGTAGCACAATCTTAGAAATTGGGTATTATGACACAATCTTTCTAATAAGATTTTCTGCAACCAAAAGTAGTCTATGAACTGTGGTGAGATTCAGGCCCAATTCCCATCATGATTCTGGCAGTTGCATCAGATTATGTATTAATTTGTTCAATTGTGGAACAGATTTTAATGTTGGCAAGTCCAGACTATTGTCATTATACATGTATGTTAATATCATGTCGTAATTTTAACCTGCTAACCATAAGTGTCTATAAACATTGTCATAATGTGTCCTTAAACTGACCCACCTTGGACGCCATTACCTGTCAGTTTTATTGAAAGATTGAGAAAACTGATCATAGCATCAGTGGTGGGGACATGTTCAGAAACAGGTGAAAAATCAGTGACAACTTTTGTCCTCTTTAGGGGTTAATAAACCATTTTACATGTAAGAATTTTGCTGTCGTGCTTAAATAGACTGGGGTTGGGTTTATAGATCTTACTGGAAGCATAACCTCTCTGATTTTATTGAAGCAAGAAGTGGGGCTTAGGAGAATAATTGTGAGGCATAAGATAATCCTTTATTACTACATTATTGCTTGTCTTGTTCAAATAGAAATTAAATCTGGCATGACTGGGTTGGGTTTATCGACCTTACTGGAAGCAAGAAGTGGCTTAGAAAGAATAGATGTGGGAAACTGCTGCAAATTATGTTGATGGTTCACATATTTGCAGGGCAAGGATGAGACACTGAAGCAACGTCGAAAGTTAACAAAGATGCTGAAACAGGTTTGGTGCTTGTTACATTTAGCATGCATCATGTTTCTTAACATTAGATTGAGAAGATAGAAGAGGATCAGAAACAAGGTCACAAGCTCGAACAAGATCAGGTTTGTGGTGTGGACAAATTTTTACAAATGTTGAAACAGCACCCTGTTGTAGCTCTCCAAGCTGAAACGCAAAGACGATGTACTACTCAAACTAGCACAGTTCCAAGATTGAGATACTTCTTTGCATTTTCTGACATTAATCATCACTAACATCACACCAGCACTGCAGTTATTTTATTGTATGGTTCGTCAAACAGTTATACCTGTGAACGGTGGTTACATGCAGTCCAGAGGGTCTAATGCATGTATGTAGAGATCTTTACTTAATACTTCTTATTAATAAAGTTTTGCGCTCCCAGCTGCGACTCTGTGGCAACAACACATATTCCATTGTGATGTTCAAATTTAAGAGCATCCGAGAGGGAAGAGGAGCTGTATGCAGCATTGTATGCAGAACGTCTATCTGCCAACATACACTTCTGTGGAAAGGCTGCTATCTTTTGAGCCAACTCTATTGCCCGATTCAGTGCTTGACCCTTAGGAACAACTTGGTTTGCAAGACCTTTGCAATGGAAAATGCATGAGTAAATGTAATAAGCAGCAGTTCTACACACTACAAAAACGCACCTATCTGCAGTGCCTCCTGGGCTCCAACTCTCCTTCCAGTAAGAATTATATCCAATGCCCTGGACAATCCAATCAAAGCTGGTAGCCTTACTGTTCCACCATCAATCAGCGGAACGCCTAATACAAGGAGATGCCGGAGGTGTAAGCAATGGATGGTTGTCTGTGTTGTGTTGTGCTAGATGTATGGCCGAATCATTGTTTGCTCCTGATTGGAGTTGCTCGTATGTAACACACACACACACACACACACACACACACACACACACACACACACACACACACACACACACACACACACACACACAAAATCATTTTTCGTACATGTATATCATAAATAGCCCCTAGCAATACAATAATACAAACCCCATTTTTCAGCCTTCAGATACTCGTGCATATAATGTTCGGACTTTTTATAAACCAAACTAAATAGAACAATTATGTAATTATATTTTGTAGCCTATACTGTTCTAGTTATAGAACACATTGATTTGATCACGATGCAAGCCATTCGCTTACCAAATCGTCTGCTGAGGACACCAAATACCGCATCCTCCTCTGCTATCCTTAAATCACACATCAAGGCCAGCTCCAATCCACCTGCCACAGCGTAACCAGACACAGCAGCTATGGCTGGTTTTTGAAGCAGCATCCTTGATGGGCCCTACACATTGTGTAGTAAATACCATGACAAACACATATACCACCAACCATGGGTGCTGAACCGATTCCGAAGTCTTGACTTAAGATGCTCTTCACCGGGGTCACAGACTCTGCTAACTCTTTCAAGTCGTAGCCTGCGCAGAAGGTTTCACCCTTTCCACACAAAACAGCCACATGGACAGTCTCATCGGTGTTGAAATCTTCGAAAGCAGTAAATAGTTCGTGAGCTGTTTGCTTATTCACACAGTTTCGTTTATCAGGGCGATTTATTGACACAACACGAATACCATCCTTATCGGTAACTTCTAGGTTGTGGTAACTGACATGCCTTGAATTCGGCTGACACCGAAATAATAAAGTTTGAAACGCCTTGGTATATAACATCAAAAAAAAAAAAAAAGCCTATGATTTGATCCGCTATTATACAAAATGGCTAACCGTATGGATTATCGCAGTAAACAGACAAATGTTATGTCATAATCGTACGTCATGTGGACGAGACAACAAAATGGCAACGAAAAGCAAGACTTCAATAGGTTGATGAAGTTAGATTTGTGCAGTTGATAATTTTATTGAAACGTTGGGTCCATAGGTAAAACGGAATACGTTAATATCATTTCAACTGAGGAAACAGTATTGGAGACCTACTTCATGATGCTGTCGAAATTCAATTTCGAAAGAGCTAAGGAACAATGTGTACGTTACGTACTCAAGCAAGTTCACACAGGAACCTTGTATAAATTAACCTCCTTAGGAGCGTGAGCGAGAAGGAAAAGCTAGCAATGGCACCTGGTGTGACTTCATGGCGGTTCTCGCTCGACTTGCAGCAGCAGAGTCACAGTATTTTTCTCTCCACCACGCGGAGAAGATTTGGAAACTTCCGCGTAAGGATGTGAGTAGTACTAGCAGTAAGTAATGCAGGATATTGCATTGCACCAAACGTCTCTGTCGTACTTATTAGTCGCTTTTCAATATTAAACTCCCGAGTTGGTTCAAACATATTATTTCACAGAAAAATAATAATTTATTGGTGGTTTTAGATGTGGACTGTGTCACCTTGGTAGCAAGATAATCAGCAACTCTGAGTAGTACGAGCCCCAACATTGACCGAACGATCCAGTTGGCATCACCTTTGTGTTTGTGGTCATTGCACAGTTTTATTTATTTTGAAATTAACATTATGCAGACATATTGATCAACTGTGACAAATAAAACATCTGTTTTTTGGGAGGTTTATTTCCCTTTTACACTATCCTCATACTAGCATCCATACCATTGCCTCCTTGCTACTCCTGATTCCCTCTTCTCTCTGGCTTTTGTTTAGTGCCTGCACATAGCTGTACTTGTAGCTTCCATTGCTTGGTGTAATTGAATTCTCTTAATACTGTGAAAGAAATTGGTCAATTCTCCACCTCTCTTGCTTCATTTGAAATAAAAAGTGGTTGCTATGTGGAAAGAACACTAGTTCCTAAGACTATGCTTTAATGTCCTGCAAACTTGGTTGTTCATAGTACCCGCAGTGGGCAAAGTGCACTGCACCATGTTGCATGTTCAGGACTGTTCAATTGTTTTAATTCCAAAAATGGCCCCAGCTCTGAATCCACTGACCACTCAGGTCACCTCACCAATAGACTGGAACCAAGTAATTTCGGACTGAAGCATAGCTCCACCATCCAGCACCTACTGAGAATTCCCTTGTGTGACATGTGGTGAAGCGTTCCTCAGAAGAGGCCTGAAGTGTGGCTTTAAAATTAAAACCAAAAATTGAGCGCACACACTCTGCACATGCATGAATGACAGCAGTTCATCAGTCAAATGGAAATGGTTTGTCTGTGCCATTAGCAATTTCAGTTTATCATTTGATACTGCAACCACATAGGGTGAATCTAGTTTGCAGCTCAGAGAAAGGCTCAGCAAAAGCCATTTGCTCCCACACTTGGCTTATAACTTCAGCCTGAGGCTTTTCATACTCATGTGCTTGTGGTAGAGAGGGGAGAATGGGAGGGGGTGCAGCAGGAAGCTGGGATGGAGAGGAGGTAAACCATATTTTGGCCACCTGAATGTGGCTTGGAAGATGTATTCATTTGCTTTATTCAGCCTATGCATGATTGCAGAGGTATTGCATAATGCTTATTCTGCCATAAAATGAACTACTGGAGGTCAGAGTGGTTGCTGTTTATTAGGGTATTGAAATTCAACCTTGTACATGATTTAACTTGCAACCCTGTCAAGCAGTGTGTTTAAAATAATAATTAAATCATTATTTTTAAGTGAGCAAACATGCATGTAACTATTGTAAGAGCAGTAATGTGTGATTTCTCCTGGAAATTTTGTTAATGCTTGTTGTATACATGTACATATGTGTTGATATTAAACCATTTGCAAAACCAACAGTCATTGAAGGCCTTGCTCGATACAATTTACCATGACATGAACAGAATAAGCGAGATATATTACCATGGCAGAGGTGGCACAGATTTCTCCTGGGAACGGAAGATGACTGACCTTGTTTCTAGTACCCTTGAATATGTGTCATACAAGAAAGAAATGACCGATTTGTATCCTACGTTTTTGTCTATCCTTTCACTCAAGTTGTTAATAGGTATATGCAGTGTATTATATGTGTGTATCATGTACCTTACGTTTTTATAAAAGTTGCTATCCATGACCAGCTTTGATAGCTATGTACAGCTTGATGCTGGGGAAAGCAGCCACATAGACTACAGAAATGCTGAAAAGACACTGAAAGACATACATGACCGCCACAAGTATAGCTTCAAACATCCCTTCCTAAGACCTGTCAGAGATGTAGTGACGTAAGTACAGGTCCACACTTTGTGCAGCTTCCATTTTACATGTATTTCTACTGCTATGCAGGAAGGAGGTTGAAATCCTTGTGGACATGTTTGGGGCACAGATCTATATGGCTGAATGGAACTTCCTGCAGTCTCTGATGCTACTTCAGTCTGCCCAAGTCAAGCTTTCTGCTTGGACCAATCCTGCTCCTCCTTCATCACAGGTGAGTGTGTCTACTACTTTGGTACACTTAATTATGTTAGCATTGTTTGTAAGTGACCTCATATGTTTTATATGTTTCGTTGGTTTTCAAGAGCATGTTTATCTATTTTTGTAGATCACTTCAGTGATAATCATTCTTTTGTAAAAGCATAAAACTGGCTTGATATTTAGGGTTTGTTAATCTTCAGTAATAACATTTTTACCAATCAATAACACTCCTGATATTCTGATCAAAACAACATTAATCAGGATATGTGTGTGTTCATTGCCTTGCATCACTCAGGAATCGGCAACACGGTCCTCTTCTCGACCATCTTGGGGAGCTAGGGCTCAGTCCCCTCCCCCCCATGGCCAGACACCAGCCCTGTGCATGTGGCTGTCCAAATTTCATACTGCTTTGCTTGCTAAGGTAATCCATTGAGCATGATTGTGAGGGGTAGATATGTACTGCTTCACTATTAGTGATTTTGCATGGAGTTCTTCACTACATATAAAATTATGTGGGTTTGTGTTGCATTGCACACACACACTTGCCAGAGTGTATTAAAACGCTGTATTACATACATTGAAGCCAGAACACAAGTGGGGAGGTTTTTTAATAATCTACTTCCGCTCTTCGTCCGCAGTTTACTCTTTACTTCCATGGTGTTCTGGCGGAGCATGCTACTGTATATGACATGAAGTACCTCTCTGGAAAGCTTGACTTCGACTATTTAAGCAAGTATGTTTGCTGTAATACCATTCTCCAACTCTCTTTTACCTTTTTTCTCAGCTTTTCTGCAGTGGTAAAAGCACAAGCCTTATGTGTGTGCCTTGTGTTTGATTCCACTGGTTTGCCAGATTTCAAGGGACCAAAGTACTACCTTCCTGATACTCCAGCCCCAATGCTGACTGGACTTAACTCATACCCCTTCATGATCACTGTGCCTGCAGTAAGCAAGCAGCTCTTGGAATATTCGTACTGGTAGTAATAATATAAAACACCAAAAAAATCAGATTGCATGTGTAAGGTCAGTCTTGCAAGGGAAAACACAGTTTTGTCTGAGTACTTGCACCATTCTAACAACCTGAGAGCCTTTATATGTTCCAAACTGGGTAACCAATTCAGTCTATCAAGTGAACTCTTTTATTATCATATATTTACCTTTTTTTAAAAATAACTGTCACTTCCCTCTATTTCGATGACTCAAAATTGTTATGTATTGAATGCAAAAATGAATGCATATTATCACTTGAATGTTGAGCAACCAGCTGCTGGTCGTATCAGGCGTTTAGAAAATACTCTGTCACAGCAAGAGAGATTAATCAAGACTAGTTAGTGAGCTGAAAAATTCTTTTATCTCGTTTCACCCAATTTGGTCTCATATGCATGCATGTACAGTGCATATATACATGTAATTCAATTGCATGTGTACTTGTGCTTGTTTTTCTCAACCATGATCGATAACTTTTCAAAGGAATTTGCTCTGCACCACCATCGGCCAAACATTGTTAGCATCATTATGGAGAGGAGCCATCAACTTCATGCTAGTACACAGCTCATCTCCCAGCATGATGAGGTTTGGATAACCTTAGAAAGCTAAAATAAAAATACACCAACACTTTTTATTCATTCAATCATCAGAAGCTGCTGTGCACTTACTACATGACACAGGTCGACAGCAGGATGACCCTTTTGGCTATATGCCCTCAGAAAGGCAAAGATACTAAAGTAACCAATCTGCTTACAGGTTAGTTGTCACCATTCTGTGTGCATTTACATATATAATGTGTGCCATGTATGTTTCAGACATTGCGTCCCACCTCAGAAACAGTCATGTGATTGCCATGTTAAGACCTGGTTGAGTGTTCTTGTTACTTTATTTTATTGCATTGATTATGGCATTATGTGCAAATCAAGTTATGCTGATTTAAAAAAATAACCAAATGGTAACTGTTTTCAGGAGTGTTATTTATTTCACTTCTACTTTGTCCAATTTAAGCATTTCAATATGGATTGTCTTCATCATGGGCGTCAGAAGGTACAAAACATTGGTCCGGCAAATGAATAAATAATGAAGGGGGTGGGTGCGGGAGGGGGTTTAACCCCCTCCCGTCCAGCAAGGGGGTATGGGGGAGCGCTGTAAGCTCCCCTATGGGGGTCTGGGGCGGAGCCCCAGAAGCTTTACAAATTATGTATTATTAACGCCTAAACCATAAGGAATTTCGCCGCCCAAAAATCAGTGATGCCGCGGTCAGCTATTATCGATCCGGTCGCGTTCACGGCTAACCGTACCGGATCCACACGGTCACGTTGGCGGACGAACAGTGACCGTGTTTTACCAATACGGTCACGTTGGCGGTTTGACGGTTGGCCGCCTGGATTCAAGCCGGTCCCGGTCGATATCCGGTCCAAACTAACAGCACGAATTAAATTTAATAAATATTTAACGTTACTCTTTCAACTCGGCCAGCATCCATCCGCCATCTCTTGTGGTCAGCTTTAGCTGAGAAAATACCCTTTCAAAGTGAACACTGAACACCGGAATGGGTAAATCAATACTTTAGCGGGGCTAGCAGAGCAATGCGAAGGAAGTTAGCTTCATGGTCGCTCCACCATTGCATGACGTTATTAACGCGCCAGTTACATGTAAGCATATAGCGCTTCAACTCGTCTTCTATGCTCATGGGCGTAGGAATGGTTTTGGGATTGGGGGGGCCCTGTTTTATTAAAAAAGCGTGCACGTATATAAATTAAACAAAAATACACTCTATATATGCATGACTACTCAAAATGTCCAAAGTAAACCTTTCTTCGATCGTTTGCCGAGCAAAACCTTTGTGCAATATTGATAAGGCTTATGCGATCAGTTATTTCCTTATATATATGCGCCACCATCACATTGTTCAAACGTTCTTGAGTCATGGTCGATCTCATGTAGGACTTGAGACGCCGCAGCGCTGAAAAAGTTCTTTCTGCTGTTGATGAAGTAACTGGAATAGTCATATATAGAATTAATAAAGAGTGCACTTCTGATAGCATATCTTTCACTATGGGAAAAGCGTTTAAAACATCACATAAGGTACGAATGGTGGTAACCTTCGTTATTTGTTTTCCTTCTAGAACATAGGACTTCACGAGATCGGGAAGCATGGATAATTGGGTCTGCAAACGGTCAATATTCAGATCTTTAGAATAGAGATCCTGCACTTCTTTTGGAATCGGATATGATTTGCCACTGCAGTTATCAAGGATGGTGGCTTCTACCAGTGCAGCCAGGTGGAAACCCTTTTGATCAAACCGTGCATCTAGTTCCCCCGATAGACTCTCCATTATCTCAAAATACTCTCGTCTGTGATAATGTTCGGCTGTAGCAAACCTAAAATTAGCATCACCATCATTTATTCTTTTTGGAGGGTTGCTGTATCTCGGTAGAGTGGGAGGCTCTGTCTTACCATTGGCTTCAAGAAGAACTGCTTGATAGAAGATCTGGAATGCTGAAGCATCCCTCTGCCTATCGTAAAACGCTTTGCAAAGGTTAACAGCAAGTCTTGCATCCTGTGCTGTTGTGTCTTTGCTCTGCAGTGTTGTTGACAACTGTTCTGAAGCTCCAAAGACCACATGAGCCAATTTTAGTCCAAAAAATGTTGAAAACTTTCCCATTAAGGCTTGGAATCCTGCTGCTTTTCGCCCGTATTCATCACGGCACGTCTCCGCTATCTCCTCTAATGTTTGTTGTAACACAGCGTAGTTTTCAATCACGGCATTGATGGAGCCAGTTCGGCATGTCCATCTAGTTGGGCATAACGGTTTCAGTCGGTGAATGTTTGGAGAATCTTGCAGCTGGTATTGCGTAAACAAGTGCTCTCGTTTGGGCGAATACTTTATTAGACCAACAAGCTCGTATACTAAGTCCAGGGCATCTCTGATACACTTGCATTTTCGGCTGACATCTTGTAAACAAAGATTAATGCAGTGACATAAACAGTGGACTGGGATGGCTGTAGGTTGTCGTTGAAGTATGCGTGCTGCTACACCGCTCTTGGGTCCGGCCATGTTTGACGCCCCATCGTATGCCTGGCCCCGACACTGGCTTATTGGTAACACACAACGAACTAGAACATCCTCAATTGCCAAAGATAGCGTCTCTGCATCTGTTTTAGGTACCTTAAACATGCCAATAAAATCTTCATGAATGGAGTAGTCTTTATCGACCCACCGTATAGAGATCGAGAGTTGTTCTGAATTTGAAATGTCCCTTGTTTCATCTCCAATTATAGAGAACCATCTAGAACTCTTGATACCATTCAACACCTCCCTTAATACTTCAGCGCCAATTGTATTAGTCAGTTCATTTAATACTTCTGGGGACTGATATGAACCTGTTTTTATCCACTTTTGCAAAGCAATGCTATCCTCCGCACGAGCCTTCAACAGTTGTGAAAGATTTCCTTCAGAATCGTCACCGTGACCTCTAACAGCAAGACCTTGTCGAAGTAGATATCTCAATGATGACAATAGTGTCAGGAACATTTGGCGCCTTTCTATTTGTTCTTTTTGTGCGACGAGTTTCAATTGCTCATCTACAGATTTCTGCTTCATAATCGCATTGAACTTGATACAGGCTTCCTTATGTGCTTGGCAGCGCTCGTGATCAGCAAACTTTTCAAGAGCCTTTTTCCAATTACTAAAACCTTCAATTGAAAACGCTCCATCTGCTTTAGAGCTAAATGTATTCAGACCACGAGAAGTTAAAAACCGGCAGTAAAAACAAAAAGCTTTCAACCGTGAGGTGCATAAGACTAGCCATTTATACGATTCATACCAAGACGCTTGAAAACTTCTCTCTCGCTTGTTTCTTCCACTTCCATAAATGATAACTGTTTGTGCAAGTAACGCCTCTTCCCTTGTTTGATACAGGATAGTTTCTTCATTGCAGCATGGCCCCAAACATTTGGCGATCTCAGTGCCACTATCTTTTTGTTCACTGCTTTGATTATCACTGTTCAGTTCTAGTTGTGCAGGAGTAGCCGGGGCTACGAAATGTGCCTCAACCCCATTTTGATGGTCATGAACACCCGCAACAGCATCCTGCTTTCTTTTCTTAGTTACATCAGATCCATCAGTCCACTCGGCTGTTTCTATTTCAGCCTCTGAAGAAAGCATTACTATCTGGGTACTACCGGATTGCATTGAACCTTGAGAGGAGGACGCTGCGCAACTAGTCTTGCTAGAGTCGGTAAAATACGATACAATTGATTTCATTGTGGCAACCAGCTGTAGCAACGATCAAACACAACAAACGACCACACGAGCAGATTTGAATATTACTCCAACATGAATAAATAGGTTTGGAAATGATTACACTATGATTATGCAATCAATGATTTACATAATCATTGAACATTACGGTTCGATGGAAACAGTGCGGAGATAAAATTAAAATGTATAGAATAAATTATTGGGGGGGCCGTAAAGCATATCGGCCCCCCCTTTTACATGATTGGGGGGGCCAAGGCCCCCCTGGCCCCCCCGGTTCCTACGCCCATGATGCTGTCCCTCGCGCTCCTGTGTGACACCCCAAGGATCTCTTTGGTAGCAGACAGGACGGCCCCTATTCCCACATTACTAGCATCAGTGTCTAAAACAAAAGGTTGTCCTTACTCCGGGAAAGCCAAAACCAGTGCTATGACTAAGCACTGTCGCAAGTGCGTAAAGGCTTTTTAGCTGTCCATTCAAAGGGTGTGTTTTTTTGTCATCAGACGTTGCGATTATATACGTGGCTGCAGCAGAATGCATGCATCGATGCAGTTGAAATTCGCACTTGTGATGCCAAATATTGACTCACGTCAAAGTCAATGCAAAAAAATGCATCCAGAGCAAATATATTGTGATTGGGAACAGCATCTCCCTAGATGGTTCTTCTGAAACTTCTGTAGAATCTGCACAGTCAATTACAAGTGTTCTTCAGGTCGATCAGACCTTTCCGCGGCAGGACTCAGGCCAAACCCAGCCGGCATTGCCTCAGAAGCAGAACTCGGGAGGAAACGATACACTAGAAAGCCAAAGGCAATGCATGAATTAAAACGGTGTCACTCACAGAACTAAAATCCAAGCAGCAAATGAAATCCAAGCAACAAAATCCAATCCACAAAATCCATTAATTTTATTCGAATAAACAGTGATATTACTGAGCATGCGGGCGCATGTATTCTATAAATTGTCAGAGTACGTCTTGTTATCGATTTGTCACTTCGGTGTATGAATGCTGCATTGTATCAATTCTCACAAGTTCCCAGTCCTCAGTCATCCAACAAAATAAGGTAAAAAATTTCTTAATGTCTGACCGGCAGTTGATCGTCAAAATTTTTGACGGTCCCACGGTTTTTGCCTCAATAGGCTGACGGTTAAGTGGTTTCGCGAACTAAATTCACTTTTCCTGACGGTCACGGACGCGGTCAAGCCAACCGTATCGCCTAGTTTGACGGTTTTGACGGTTGGCGGGCGAACCGCGGTATCACTGCCAAAAATGATGCTATGAATTCGAAATTGCGATTAGTACATTTGAAATGCTTCAAACACTTGCATACGTATCATATACCGGTATATGCATTAAATGACCAAACTGGCTCATGCAGGCGGTGTTCGTTACCTCGTTTGTTCGAGGTAACGAACACCGCCTGAGCCAGTTTGGTCATTTTATGCATAATACAAACTCCTCTGCAATAACACCATGATTAGCTGTGCTTTTCATACCACTCTGCTCTAAACGAGCGCGTTTCACCCTTCGATCCAAGCGAACGTTTTGGAAAGGGAAACGACTTAAGACGGATGAAATTTCTACTGCAGACCAAGGGAATCGAGCGAGCGGCATCCATTCTCTATTAGATTATCAGATGACCCCCAACATTGTTATACAGTCATGTACATTATCATTGCAAGTTAACACTTCATTCGTGCCGGCTTGCACAATGACACACCAAGGATTATTAAAATTATCCTTGGACAGACATACTGGAAATAATTAGATGCATATGCGCATGCGAAAGTTATATCAGTTAATTCATCAAAATAATATTTATTTTAGGAAAATATTGGTCCGGCGGCCGCCGGACCTGCCGGACCGGTTCCGACGCCCATGACTGGCGAAGCGTTCTGCAGTTTCTGATTAGTCTCGTACCCAGACCTACCATGACGTACGTATATCGCTTACTGTAAGCGATAAACGCTTACGTCATGTAGGTCTGAGTACGAGACTAGTTTCTGTACTGTCTCCTATTATTTTGCTCTCTGCCTTCCAGCGACCTGCACAACCACCGACATTGCTAACGTCATAAACGACACGAGTTTGGGGACTAGCTACGTAGGGGCGGAATGCGTACTCCAGCGGACTTCTCCTTACAGCGCGGTGCTATCACCATGATTGTCATCTGCTGCTTATTCGTGCTACTCTTGGGGGTCGGTACAGCCATTGACACAGCGACTCGAAGATTAAACACTGTAAACAGAACTGGTACTAAGCCTATTGAAGATGGCATTGTCAACCATGATGAAAAACAAGCTGTCAGGGACACAGAGGTTGAGGAAAATGCTACTCTTCTGGATGAGTCCAAGAAGAAGAAGAGGAGGCTAAATGTTGCCCCCCTGTTAGATCTCATAACAGCATTTTCCCTTCACAAAACTTTGCCCACAATATTTTCCACCCATCAGCCGCCAAATGCAATTGGTTGCATCAATCCCATCCGAGTCATAAGTATGTTCTGGATCGTAACTTGTCATGTCTACTTCTTTGGCATTAGTCACTTTGACAATGCAGTTGTTGTATTCGATGTAATAGTTAAGCAGCTTCCATTTCAAGTGATTGTCAATGGATTTTTTTCAGTTGATACCTTTTTCTTTTTAAGTGGGCTCCTCACTTCCTACCTTCCTCCACCAAATGAGCAAACAAAAGGGCAAGTTTCCTTTGGTAGCATATTACCTTCATCGATACTTGTGACTGACTCCAACCTTGGCATTTGTGATGTTCTTCTGGTGGTCCATGGCACCCCATCTCTTCTGGAATGCACACGGAAATGAAGCAGCAGTAATTAATGCTGGATCATGTGAGAAATATTGATGGTCGAATTTGCTCTATATCAACAACTTCTACCCTTACCAGCTCAACAGCGAGTGCATAGGCTGGGTATGGTATCTTGCAACGGACAGGCAGTTTTACATCATTTCTCCACCTATTATATGGCTCCTGTTTTGCTTCCTACCACTGGGTGTGATTTCACTGTCTGTCTTACTTTGTTCTTCTCTGATTGCCACTGGAGCGATCGCAGGTTATTATCAATATGACGCCAATATCTTTATGAAGAGCGATTCAGCCTACTCAGACGACATTTATATAAAGCCTTACTGTAGAATAGCACCTTACCTAGTTGGACTGGCACTCGGATACGTATTTTTCAAAAAAATGAAAATGTTCATCAAAAGTCTCCACCTTGTTCTGAACTACTCCTTATATGGCAGCCTCTGGGTCTTGGCCGCTGGGCTCCTTATGGCCTTTATTTATGGGCTGTACGGTACATGGAATCAGCATCCATTCACGGCTGCCGGCAATGCAAGCTACATCATGCTCAGCCGTTTGGCATGGGGGGTGGGGCTGGGTTGTGTGACATATGCTTGTCACAGCGGCCATGGGGGTTGGGTCAACACATTTTTGTCCCTGGGGTTCTGGGTACCCCTCAGTCGATTAACGTTCAGTGCATACCTCGTCCATCCCATTGTGCTGGGTGTATTGATATCAGGTTACACAGGGACCATTCATTACAATGTGTTGATTGGTGTTAAGCTGATAACTGCAACAGTGGTCCTATCATATGCAGCAGCTGGGGTACTGGCAATCTTTGTTGAGTTTCCGCTTGGCAGTTTGGAAGCTGCACTGTTCAAGTTGTTTGGACTGGCAAAACGTTGAGTCATTATCCTCACTACCAATGTGAAATAAATCATCTAATGTATTTTCTACATGAAGTTGAACATTGATTTTGCATTTGATGTAACAAAAGTAGCTGTTTTACACATTAGAAATATGATGGTGCGGGGAGGGGGAAATTGTATTTAAATGTACTTATGTGCACAAACAGTACACACCATGGCTTTGTCAACTTCAGTCATCACAACCAGAGGACCAGGGGTTATGCTGTGACAGAATGATTCTACTAGTCCATCTTCACACCATTACATCATCAACCTAGGTTGACTACTGTTTTGCTGTGACCTCTTAATCATTATCATTTAATTTGTGATGCTGTATGCATTCATGCTTGTGTATGTATTCCTGTGTACTCCATAATGGAATTTCGTGGTTATCTCATTACGTTGAGGGCACATGATTATGTGAGAAAGGTGTGATTTCTAAATCTTCTAGCAATACATTGAAGTGTCCACAACTTTGAATATGCTTTGGGTATGTATTTTGGGAGAGAAAAAGACTCGCTGCTGAATTTAGGGAATGGGGGCTACTCTATTCCTGATGCTGCAAGAGAAGGGGTCCCTGTTGTAAAGAGACATTCAGACAGTAACAGAAGTGTGTGCTGATCAAGCCCATTAAAATTGCACTTGCATCCTGAAAACGTACACTTCACCAAATCCCCCAATATGACTTGATACTGATGTTAGAAAGCTGCCTCTGTCAAACTCCCTTCAACAAATAATGAATCATTGAGGACATTATGTACTTGTATCATATGTGACTAGTTGATTAGTATTAAACTGTGCTGAAAGACTTTTTTCAAACCTTGCAGCCATCAGCAGTGTGTTCCCTTTATTGTATTGGCAATGCATGAGTACACCAGGAGTACCAGCATTTTACCAACAATTGACTAAGCACAGACAAACCAACTGGCAAGTGCAGATCTTTTCCATAGCCATGCTACACACTTTTGCACATAAAAACCGTATCACCTGTTGGATAAACTCAGCTATACGTGCATGCTTTCAGGTTCTCAAGGGAGCGATCATGTGTTGTTTCATGGGATATAGCACATTTGAATCTGTACAAAGGATCATAAAACCAAGAGAATTGTAGTTCAATATCAGTCAAGTGATATTGCAGTAGAACCTGTCAAGTCGGTCTTGTAGTCTACAAGGCTGCAATAAAGGCAAAATAAAAATATAATAATGATAAAAATAATAATAAAGGTGCATGCCACTTGAGTTTCCATAAACTTATGCATTTACTTGTTTGTAATCATTATGTGTGCAATTATTACCCTAATAGTTGGATTATTGAGAAAACATACATACGTATATACATACAATTCTAAAGATACAGAAACTCCTACTGTTTGCCTAATCTACCACTTGCACTCCTCCTAAAACTGTTGCTGATAATAATAATAATAATACCTAGTTTAGATACATTTGGACACTTCGATTTATATGTGCAGAGTATAGAATAATAATAGTATTGAGTATATAGGATTGTTTCCGCGAAAAGGGACCTAATGCATGTTTTTTTCAAGATTTCAATTTTTTAAATATTCTTGAAGTCTGAAATGTCCTCTACACATTACGTCTTACACACTGAGAATCGGAGTATCTGTCGTGGAGTTGTAAGGCTCTGAATTTTTAATTAGCCATACATTTCAATGCAAGCGATATATTAATTTGCGCATACTGGAAATTTTATAATACATGCGTTAGGTCCCTTTTCATGGAAACGATCCCATATATTGTGTGTACAATATATAGTATTGTGTGTACATATGTTGTACAATTTTTGTTAAAACAATTAAAAGAAAAAAATAATAACTACCAGGCTGCAGGTCATCGCCTTAAAAGGACTTCTGGAGAGAGCAGGGCATACTCCTTCCTCCTCAAAGGCTCTCGCTGGCTGTTCAACGAGGAAATGCTGCACTATTTGGGCTTAGACCCAGATGGAAGATCTTTTTTGTATAATTGTATAACTGTATTCATGTTTGTTTGTGTAATGTTAACTTATGTCTTTAATAATAGTAATAATAGTAATATCATGGGCAGATGCAAGTATTTACATAGGTCAAAAATATTAGCTACCTGACCCAATAAATCATGAACAACAATGTTTATGAATGTATTAATAATTTTATTTCAGGACATGTTAGTAGTTGACAAACCTTGCTTTCTGTGAAACTTGCTGACTACAATTGTAATGATTCATGAGATTTGGTGCTTAGTTGCTGTGATGAGCTTTGTAAAGTGGCAGGGTTTCCGAAAGCAGCATGACCCTCCATGGCACTGGTTGATTTGGATGCCTCTCCCTCAAGCTGGGGTAGAGTGCTTTCAAGTTTGGTGTGTCCCCCAGAAACCATTCTGTTCACTGATAGATCAATATGCGTTTGCTGAGGCCTGGCTACCAATTCCAAGTCCTGGAAGGATGGTCACCATGATAACATTGTCCACCCTACAAATGGATGTACCTGTCCATGATGGGTGGTTGCTTGAGGCTGAGGGCTTGAGAGAGTGGCAGCACCTTCCTCACCAACCTCTTCTGCTTCTTCCTGATCGATTGGTCTTTCGATTTCAACATCTTTAAGCAAAATAACACTGAGCTTAACCATAATGGAACGGAGTCCTTATAGGACATCACCTCCTGACTCTTGCACTGTTTCAATATCGTCTTGTTCATGAATAGTATGTGTCACCAAATCTCTGCCTGTAAAATGTGAGACACGATGAGTAAGCACGAAACAAAACTACCAGCCTACATGCCTCTTTTTATCTCTGACTGCATAATTTGTTCTACTTCGTTAGTTTCGGAGGTACGCAGTACTGCAGCCATCTCGTCTTCACTCTGGAGTGTTTCGATGTCCTCCCCCCTCCCCTCCCCCCTCTGTGACAGTGTGGTGGCAGGGGAGACAGGGCTAGCAGAGCGGTATGAGGTATCCTGCTCAGCCAAGGAGTTGACTGTCTCATTGTGCTTAGAAGTATCTCCAAAGATTGAATCGTCCTGTGAGGAACATTCAGTTGTAGTAATCACCAAAAACAAACAAACAAAAAACAAAAACAAACACAACTACTATAAACAAAAGTGTGAAAGAACTATAGTTACCTCTCTTATATTGCGCACTGCCATCTCCCTAGCTTCTTTGTTCTTCCTACCAGCCATTGGTCGAAGTTTTATTCTGCGTCTTGGTAAAGATGCAACTGAATCCTGCAGGAAAAAGCGAATGCAATAAACATGCTATGGCTCTAAGAAGAGAGACAAGCGTACAGGAGGGGGATGAGGTAGAAAGTCATGAGGTTGTGAGAGACTTTGGAGCTTTGCCCTCTCTGAAGATTGCTTTAGGAGTGTATGCAGCCTAAAACAGTTTGAAGGGAACAACGTTTGTTACATACAGATTGTCTTCCTATGCAATACACAAGGAGGTTTTGAACACATGCTTATAGAAACAGATTGGGTGACACGTAACATGCAAATAGAGATGAAAGTTTCTCTTTGACCTGCAGGCACACCTTGGGACTAGCAATGTAGTGAATACCTTCTTCTGTGCAGAGGTGTTTCTTCTGTTGAACTGTATGCTGCCTTCTTAAAGGACTTGCTGCCTTCAAGTGCCACATATCTCCCGCCATCTTGCAGTTCTCCAACAGAGTGCACAATCTTTCCATCCAGTGTGCATAGTCTGGGTAACATTATTGTTATCTCATGATAGCCAATTACATATCAACACAGTTTCTCACAAATGCAAATATGTACTCACACAGTGTATAAGCACTGTGAATGATGAACTATAAACAGAAATCTCTTATAATTTAGCAAACAAAGCACAGAAGTGGCACTTAGACTATAGTGTAATGAAATCTCCCAATCTGATTGGTCCACTGCAGGTACCTTATTCGTTAGTTACAACGCTACATTGCTACGCACGCTGTTAAACACTGAAATCCTCGTGATCAATGTGATTTAGAATACCCTTGGGCCCTTTGCTACAGCCCAGGACCCTCAGGTATTTTAAATCATGTAGATCCCTCAGTTTCAGTGTCTAACTAACTAGTGTGAATGAATGTAAGTAATTAATATTAATTCCACACTTAGTTTCATTCATTACTACTTAAATGCTGCTATTGAGTTTTGGGTGGGGGGGGGGGGGGGGGGGGGAAACTAGAACATCATGTAACAAGTTACTTAACATTCTACCTCTTTGCTGGTGTATACAATTCAAGCTTTTCAGTTATGGTCTCGAGAACCATCTCCCATTGATTCATGATGATTCGAGGCAGGAGTACCCTTGCTCCTCGAAATCGCTCATCTCCATTTCGAAAGACACTGATAAGTAAATGCATAAGAGAAGGGACAAGGTTGTGTTTTTCTTACTTACTGTATAACTAGAGGCTTTTCAACAGGTTTTTTGTATCTTGCAGATGCAGCAACTGCCCGCTGGAACTTCGTAGCGGGAGTTCCAAGCTAGGATGACTGAATACATTTAACTTTAGTGTATGTGAGCTAAACATTATTACCTCATTAGCTGGTCTTCTTGGCAGTAGTCTTCGTTGGTATTGATAGCTATGTGCATAGTGAGCGGTAAATATTGCTATAAGACGTGTGCGCTGAAGTTACTATTGTACCGCCAATAATTTGGGTACCTTATTTTCTTAAACTGCTCCCCTCCACTTGCAACATAGTAGGATCCGGTCTTTAGGTCACCAATGTTCTGGATTCGCTGCCCACCATTAGGTGTATATATAGTTCTAACGGCGACAGGGGCTTTTATACTGCTCGTCACGCGTCCAAGGAAAGTAGCAAAGTCACGAACTTGACGGTCGTTGACAACAAGAAGCTTTGGTTCAGCATTTACATCGCCATTGCGGTAAATATATATCTTCTTTGCAGGCTTAGGTTCGTACTGGGTCATTACTGTGTTATCCATACACAATTCGCTTCACCATCCATTTGTGTTTACATGCGTTTCCATGGTACCGAGGTCTTACTTATTTTTAGAATGTACCCTCTCAGGCCCATATAAATTTTTTTAAAATTAAGACGGTCAGAAGTGCATCATCCACGTGTTCAAGTGCTTAGAAAATTCGCATGCGCAAAAGAACATTCCTTTCAGAGCGCGTGTACGGTTGACTTAAGTTGGTCGGACTTTTGATCTGAAAACATCGGAACGTCTCTGCTACTTTTTGGTGAGTGGTAGCTGCGGTATGACACAATTCTGCTGTGTTTACAGGCTGTGTAATGTCACTGTGATTTTACAATGCTTCGACTTATTCTTTTAGCGCAAAAAATCAAACATGGGAAAGGAAAAGACACACATTAACATCGTCGTCGTTGGCCATGTCGACTCTGGTAAATCCACCACCACCGGACACTTGATCTACAAGTGCGGAGGTATCGACAAGCGTACCATTGAAAAGTACGAGAAGGAAGCTCAAGACGTAAGTATCATTTAAACACATGTGTTTCAAATTTATGAATTTCTATTGCAATTGCAGATGGGCAAAGGATCGTTCAAATACGCTTGGGTTATGGACAAGCTTAAAGCCGAGCGTGAGCGTGGTATTACCATCGACATTGCCCTGTGGAAGTTCGAAACGAACAAGTTTTCCGTCACCGTCATTGACGCCCCAGGACACCGTGACTTCATCAAGAACATGATCACTGGTACCTCCCAGGTTAGTATTTTTAGCCCATGCACTGAACTGTCAATAATATGTATATGATCCCTTTTCTAAAAGGCCGATTGCGCTCTGCTTATTGTTGCTGCCAGCACTGGTGAATTCGAGGCCGGAATCTCCAAGAACGGGCAGACCCGCGAGCATGCGTTGCTGGCCTACACTCTTGGTGTGAAACAGCTGATAGTCGGTGTCAACAAAATCGACAACACTGAGCCACCATACAGCGAGGTAGGTGCGATATATTGTGGGACTTAAATCCAACGACTATCTCAATGGCAGGCTCGTTTCACTGAAATCACGAAGGAAGTGTCAGACTACATTAAGAAGATCGGTTATAACCCCAAGTCCGTCCCTTTCCTGCCCATCTCCGGTTGGAACGGTGACAACATGCTCGAGAGAAGCACCAACTTGCCATGGTACAAAGGATTCCAAATCGAGCGTAAGGAGGGAAACGCATCAGGCTACACTCTCTTCGATGCCCTCGATTCGATTGTCCCACCTGCGAGACCAACCGACAAGGCTCTGCGATTGCCTCTTCAAGATGTGTACAAGATTGGGGGTATGATTGGACCTTCTCATGGTGCGAAATTAATTCTTGCTATTCTTCGCAGGTATCGGCACAGTACCTGTTGGACGTGTTGAAACTGGTATACTGAAGCCTGGTATGATCGTAACGATTGCTCCAGCTGGCATCACTACTGAAGTCAAGTCAGTTGAGATGCACCACGAGGCTCTAACGGAAGCCCTGCCCGGTGACAACGTTGGTTTTAACGTGAAGAACTTGTCTGTCAAGGATCTCAAGAGAGGGTTCGTTGCTGGAGATTCTAAGAACGATCCCCCGAAGGAGGCAAAGAGTTTCAACGCTCAGGTAATTAGGTTATGAGAATTCTCCCCTATTCTATTGATACGTATTTCATTAGGTCATTATCATCAACCATCCTGGTGAGATCCACGCTGGATATTCCCCTGTGCTGGATTGCCACACAGCCCACATAGCTTGCAAGTTCGCAGAACTGATAGAAAAATGCGATCGTAGGAGTGGCAAGAAGCTCGAAGATGCACCAAAGTCTGTCAAGACTGGAGATGCAGCCATCGTCAACCTTGTTCCTTCCAAGCCTATGTGCGTGGAGTCATTCTCCGACTTCCCACCTCTCGGAAGATTTGCCGTACGTGACATGAAGCAGACCGTAGCAGTAGGTGTTATCAAGAGTGTAGACAAGACCGACAAGGCAGCAGCAGGAGGAGCTAAGGCAGCTGGAGGCAAGCCAGAAAAGAAGAAATAGTGTTCGGGAAATAGGAACTGTCAATTTGAATGGATAATTCTTGTTTGTAATAATGTTGGAACCAATCTTTCCTCATTCTATTTAACATCTAAAGTAAATAAACTAATACATAGGTGGTCGATTAAACGTGGCACAAAAGTTGAAGGTAGTCGGTAAACGCGGCACAATAAGTTGAACTGGACTACGCTAAACAGTCGACTTCGATTTCGAGGTACTTTGCACCACGTGATGAATGCAGCTAAGGCCTTATGGAGCTGGTATGTACGAGAGTTGAGTTCCAAGCCTCTTCTTACTCAGGCTATAACCACCGGTATGAAAAACCGTCGAAAAAGGCGCATGTTATTTTCAATATTGTACGTTTTCTCAGGAGTGATCTACGGATTAGGAGACATTATAGCCCAACAGGCAGTCGACAGGCGAACCATAAGGGAGCATAAGTGGCGCCGAACTGTTAAGGTCACGCTTATTGGACTATGTTTTACGGTACGTAACTACCAATTGACCGCAACGCTACGCTCACTGCAGTAACTTTTTGCTGGTGCGCCTCATTGGGTTCTCTTAATTAACTATTTGCCCGACGTTCTATTTGTTTGCCCAACAGTGAATGGTTGCGTCTAACTTAAATCTAGCCGCAGGGGTTTAGCAGAATTGTTTTGTTCGTATTCTTTTAGACACTAGCCAGCACTTAATTCGTACTTTGCTAACAAATTAAGACACAACTATCATTTGTTGCCAACATTTGTCCTTTTTTTTTTGTTGCATTTTTATTGATAGGGCCCAGTTATAGCAACTTGGTTTAAGACATTGGATAAGATGTTTGGACCAACAGTAACAGCCAAAGGTTTGGGATTACATGCAAATCAGATGCTTCATGGTAATATACGGTATTATGTAATACTGTAGATGCTGTGAAGAAGATGTTGGTAGACCAGGTAGGCTAGAGGTTGCCAAAACCCATGCATACTTTTAATGGTGTTCCTTTTCTGCAGCTGGCATTTGCACCAGTTCTGTTCCTCTGCCTCCTTCCATTGTTCAGCTATACACAAGGCAACAATTGGTCTCAAACCAAAGAGAAATTGAGCAAAGTGAGTTTTGTGTATGTCTAGTGTTACCGCAATTGCATTTAAGGTGGCTATGCAAAGGAATGTGTAGTCATAAACAGAACAGTGGTGGGCTAAATCCCTTTCAGTATGGGAGGCTGTGTTAGACATAATGTTCCTTCTTTCATTTTTGACCATTTCCTACACAACCCACAATGTTGAAACATTTCCTATTCACCTCTCATTGATTTGTATGTGATTACGTAGTTAGTAGGATTTCCTGAAGTGTTTGAATATTAGAATTGTATTGTTAACTAAGTTAAATGGTCATATGTTATTGGAGTTTAGGAATAAATGTCATCTGACCCTTGTTTCTACAAAATGATGAGTCTCGAAATACTGTATTGTTCACTATTAGTAGTTACATGTGATCTGCATTGTTACAATGCATTTGGTGATGGGACTGTATAGAGTGCATACCAATATATAGTAGACTCAACTTACTCATATATGCACACATATGTACTCCCGTTGTCTTACTACTGCCTATAATGTGATTATTTGTAGAATCCCTTAATTATTTGAAATGTAAGACAGAAGAAACGCAATGCGACTGGCCTGTGTACATCAGGGTGCAATGATTATTTGTATACAAAGTGGTATCTTCAACATACAGGGGCTCATGTCACTGAAATTGAAATTAGTATATATGTTGTGGCTGCTGTACCATTCTTACTTCAATATAAGTTGTGTGTTGGGATGCATGTCTTTTGTAATACATTTGTGATTCAAAGAACCCCAAATCAATGCAGAATTTTGTGTATTCAAGATGAAGGGGCATAATAACTGTGCGCTTATGGATTTTGAGGGTAGTTGTGTATGTGTACAGTTTAATGGCCAGAGGTAGTGTCTGCTTCCATGGCTAGATGCCAGGTTTACAACCATAGCTTGGGCAAAAGCTACTTGGGCAATAAAAGTTAGTGTGAAATCAATTATTTTTATTTGAAAAGATATCACCTGAATCAGAACATTGGGTGACTATCTCCTAAAGAATGTCAATCATTTGTAGTCAAAAACTTCCTTGACTTTGGTGTACAAGTAGCTCTCTTGCACTTCATGTAGTTAGTGCAAGTAATTGTTATTGCAATCATTATGAAGGATACTAACCCTCCATCAGTTTTGATATCCATGCATACAAGTGATACTCATGTTTTGTTGAGGATGGACACCAGACACGTACTGCACAGTACCAAAGATGCACAAGACTACCAGTGCTTCGTGCACTGGTGGTTGCTTGTGGGGTCACTGTCATCCTCTGTCAACCATTAAGACTTTTGACCAGGATAGGTTCGAATTGAAATGGAGCAAAACTCAAGGATTCCAGCACTAGCCTTCCTCCATACATGCCCAACATGATCAACTTTATAATAAAAACAGAGGCATGATGTAAAACTGAAATATTCAAATTATGCTAACTCAACAGATGCTATGCAATTTATGCATCAGAAAATTGTCACACACATACACACACACGTACACACACACACACACATACACACACATACACACACACATACACACACACACTCACACACGCCCACACATTTACACGCCACTGCATTCCAAGAGTTATGTAGATGTGTTCTGTCAAATTACATACAGTGGCACTTCCAAAGGGAAGTTTGTTTACTTGATGTACATGTATATGCATGACCACTTGTATCTGATCTTAAAATACCTATTAATGTATGGTTATATTATTAAGTTATGTTTGCTATATTTGGGGACATGGCAACCTTTAAGTTGTTAGTATTTACCAACACTGGAAAAAGCACTTCTTGCACATTTTTGATCAACCTGAATTGTTAAACACATACACTTATCACATACACACACACACATACACACATACACACACATGCTTATTCATCCAAATGATGCAATACAGTATCCATGCACTATACAAAAGTGACATCATGTTATGTATAAGCACTCATGTACAAGCACACACACTCGTGTATAAGCACACACACTCGTGTATAAGCACATGCACTCGTGTATAAGCACATGCACTCATGTATAAGCACATGCACTCGTGTATAAGCACATGCACTCCGTGTATGAGCACATGTACTCGTGTATAAGCACATGCACTCGTTATAAGCACATGCACTCGTTATAAGCACATGCACTCGTATATAAGCACATGCACTCTTGTACAAGCACATGCACTCGTGTACAAGCACATGCACTCATGTATAAGCACACCCACTCATGTACTGAACACATAGCAGCAACATGTAAATGACACATCACACCCATGAATGAGAGCTACAGGTATGAGGTGTGCCTATGTAGAAACCTCACAAGAGCTTGTACTTTGCATGCTCATAACCCACCCCCATTTTAGATAAAATCCTATTACACTTTGGATAATCTGATTAAGCTTTTCTATGGGCATTGAATAACATTGAGTCAGGGTTCACCTTGGCCACAAAGAATCTGCCCCTCACATGTCTACTGAAATGGAGGATTAATGTGTGCCCTTCTTTTCATGTCTGATGGGAACATATGTTGCGTGGAAGAGCTGTTAATGGATGTGTGTCTTTCTTTCTTTTGGTGTTTTGTACAGCATTTTGCTGGGCATCAAAAATGGCATTTGCTTGGTATCCTGCTGTAATGTACCCCTATTCTATGGTGCTTGTATTTGGTGGCTGAAACTGACTCGGGTTCCTAAGTATTGCAAGTGTGTCACTTCTCAGAAGGCTAACCTATTGGGGCATGAATGAGGAAAGATCTGATATTATGTAATCTATACAAAAGAACGGATTATTGTAGATTTAGCCAGTAAATATGAACATTCCAGTTTGAGCTTAGTGTAATGTGTGAGGTCAACTTTCCTATCTGCAGGATTACGTCAATACCTTAATGGGTTGCTATAAGGTGAGTTACATGCATGATGTCTCCTGTTATTTGAACTTTGCCAGCAACAATTTGTTTGTCATTTGGCGTGTGACTGTGACCACTTATGAGGGTTGTGTGATTGTTTTTGAGGAAGAATTATCCAACACATAATTGGCAAAGTGGTTTCCTTTGGTTACCACTTGGCTCATTGCCAGTTTGCTCTGTGGCTGAGTAGGTGGGCATTTGTTGTGAAAAGTAAACTAAGACATGGCTGCTGGTTCCCTAGCAACCAGCGTCAGATGGCTGTAGTATAATGAAACTGAACATGATCATTTTTCATGTTTGTAATGCTTTGGTAAATTTATTATTGACCATGCATGTATTTTGGTGGCTTTTAGCTAATCCTGCACATAAAATGTGATGGCGTTACTTTGATTTAAAATATTGGATGAGTGGTTCAGCACCTTGTACGAGGAACATGAAGACTCCTGATGGAAGATGGACACGCCATCCTCCTCACCCTCTAGTCTCTTGTATCATCCTCAAGCTGCACAAATCTCATGAAAAGCAAAGTACCGAAATCTCATACTTCCACACAAAAGTCCAGCAACCATAAAAACAAACACACCTATATCCTTATTTCAATATAGCTTTCGTATCTTATTGACGTGAGCCTGCTTGCCCTTTGCTCAAAACAGCAAAGGAAGGGTAGGCATTGCAGCAGCCTCTGATGATCGTCTACTTCCCTTTGCCTTTCAAACGTTTGTTGTTAATGTACAACTGCATCAAAGCCTGCCAGCCTGCTTACCTAAGGGCCCTCTCCCAACCTCCTGCTAGAGCAGGCTTCGTTTAGTGACTAGGGCTCACCCTTGCACGCAGAAGTTATGCAGTTGACTTGATAGTTAACCCCAACAGTTTGCAAAGACATCTAGAGCATATGGCATTGTGGATGTAATGATTCTCTGTATGCCTTGTATGGTAATAGTCATTGGACAACTCGAACACAAGGTCTGTCTACCATCATTAGTACCATGATCTTCGTCTACTGCACAAATTCCCATTTCCATGAGGGAGCTCACCATGTTTCCAGGCCTGATAGTATAGAGGGGATTGTCCCTCCCCCTTGAAGCCAGAAACTTTTGAAGAAATACAGTCAGTAGTTGGTTTATGAACCCTCACTGTTTCACATTGTTGTTAATGTTAGTCATACATAGAGCTCTACAATATACATGTCTTCACAATCCACATCACAGCACGCTATTATTTGTATCTGCAACGTATGCATGTGTATGTGCAAATAATTTCGTTAATAATGGTAGCTGAGAGGGGGACCCCTCATGGATGTATACACCACTGCTTTAAACCTTGCATTTTGTGCATGAAGTACTGCTACATATCCACCTATAAATGCAATTATATTCGAAAACTAGTACACTTATAATACTTAATAACTTGAGTGTACAAACTTGATGCAATATTACATAACTGGAATGCAACAACTCCTAAAATGTAGCACTCAGTCACTTCTTCTCTTTGTTTGGGGAAAAGAAAGATGGCTTGAAATGACTGATTATATTATTATTTTATGAACTATGGGAAAAAGTTAAACACATCAAGCACAAGATTAGATGTACTGTTAATTGGAAGTGGACTGACCACCTTTATCTGAAATAGAATTGATATTGGACTTCACTAGGGTTTTGTTCAGATTTGTGCAGTAAGTTGTTTCCTGGCTTTATTGACAATTTTCTAATGCATAAATTGCATAGCGTCTGTTGAGTTAGCATAATTTGAATATTTCAGTTTTACAGTATGCCTCTGTTTTTATTATAAAGTTGAGCATGTATAGAGGAAGGCTAGTGCTGGAATCCATGGGTTTTGCTCCATTTCAATTCGAACCTATCCTGGTCAAAAGTCTTAATGGTTGACAGAGGATGACAGTGACCCCACAAGCAACCACCAGTGCACGAAGCACTGGTAGTCTTGTGCATCTTTGGTACTGTGCAGTACGTGTCTGGTGTCCATCCTCAACAAAACATGAGTATCACTTGTATGCATGGATATCAAAACTGATGGAGGGTTAGTATCCTTCATAATGATTGCAATAACAATTGCACTAACTACATGACTAAATGTTGCAATATAGTTTACACAAGTGAACCATATGAGTGTGAGTCGTGGTAGTAGTGCACAGTCAATGTCATGTAACTATCATAATACGGGATCATTTCCGCAAAAAGGGACCTAACGCATACATTATAAAATTTCCAGTATGCGCAATAGAAATGTAACGCTTGCTTTGACATGTATGGCTAATTAAAAATACAACTGCATGAGGGATACTCTATGTAAGAAGCAATGTGTAGAGGACATTTCAGACTTCTCAAATAAATTGAAATCTTGAAAAAACGTGTTAGGTCCCTTTTCGTGGAAACGATTCCATATATTATGACTGTTAGATTAGGTGCGGTATTTTTAATTCCACTGCAGCTATGGCCAGGTGTTCAGCTAATAAACTTCTACATCATACCACTCAAGTTTCGGTAACTAAAGAAACTGTAACTTTTGTTGTTTTTTTTTAATTTAATCTTTACCTTAGAGTGAACTTTACAAATGTGGTGTCATTGGGATGGAACACATACATTGCCTGGGTGGCTCACAGATAAAGAGGACTGAGAAGTATGAAGTACTCATTCTAACCAATCACCAATTGTGGATAGAACCGTGGGTGTTTGTACCAGTCATTGTATGAAAAGAAATGGGACGATGACAAATGTTGTGTGTTATTATGATATTCGACTCGTCATTCCTTCCATCTATGACCGCAATTTGTGCATTTGAAAAAAATGGTCATCGGCTCGTCAGCCGAACGGGTCTGCATCTGCATGAAGTAGGCCTTCAGATTCCTGCACTTAGGGCACGTCTCTGTAGGTAGAGTAAAGAGCGAGTGTGGATCGTTAAGCATTCGTAACGCGAACACGATATGACTATAAGTCCTACCGTTCGTTTCATCTACATTTTCCCACGCCGCTGAGCCACCTAACACATCATCGACCTCTTTTAATTTGGGGCACGTGTATGAGGACACCTGCAAGCGTGAGTCTAGTCCAGTTGTGTTGCGTAGCAACAAAAACAATGTACTACCTTGGTCTTGATATTCTGTATATAGGGACACGTGTTGCAAGCAAACCTGTAAGATGAGACGCCTTCTTCTACGATCAACAAATTTCCGCAGGTCGGACAGAAAAGGTGCATTTTTTTTAACTTCAGCAATACGTAATCGACCAAATTATTTATTAACATTATAGTAAAGTCATTCTTTGCGCATGCCGCGCGCAGCGTTTTAATCAGCGTCGATGTCGCATAATGCCACTGCCTGAAACGATCCAACATCTACGGGCGCAATACGAAAGAGCAGCGGTAGTGCCAGTTGTTCAATCGTATAAACGAATTCTAGCAAGGAACAATGACTTCTTTATCAGCGATTTTCCGCGCAATAAATGGCAAATTGACTACGAACGAAGGAAAAATAACTTAAGCTGTGGATTTTTCTCAGTAAATACCTTGCCGTACAAAACTTGTGGAGAAATGAGGCATTTGGATTGTTACGAACTTGTCAAGGAACGCTTAAAAATTGGGACGGCAAATTGCCCACCTCCAGTACGTACGTAGGTATTTTACATGTTCTGTTATTAAATTTATTTTCAGTCCAGTCAAGAACGCTGCCAAGGGGAGATCTATACAAATCACCAATCACATGTCGTGAGTAGTAACAATAGGAATTTTTGATCGAATTGTTTAAAAGGTGAAAACACCCCTCTGTTATTGAGATTCGTGTAGCCAGAACGTCAGCCCAGAAGAGGGCTGTACCAAAATCTAGGAGTGCTGGGTTGTCTGACATCGTGCTAGAATTGAACGCTTCCAAGAGAGGTATGCAGAGTACAAAGACCGGATGTTCGTTCATCTCCATGGTGGAGGAGGAGGAAAGAAGAAAGGTATACGCTTGCATGTTCTGTGTAATACCCTACTCATATGTATGCATATTTTTGCACCAGTGGTAATTTATAATGATTAATGTCTAATGTCCTGGGCATCATCGGGTACATTTGTACACCTGAGTGCAGTTTAATACCACTTTGTTACCATGCACCAAAACGGAAATTCAAAAGCACACACAAGTTTGTCATGTATATCTAGCTCTGGGCTGAAATAGGTAAGGTCTAAGCTTCATCTACACACTTGTAACCAGGTTGTCAAAGTGAAGTCCTCTGAGGTGTGCACAAGGTGTGACTAGGGGAACTTCACATTGGCAACCTGGTTACAAGTGTGTAGATGGAACTGACCTTACCTATTTCAGCCCAGAGCTAAAGATGCATGACAAACATGTGTGTGTGTGTGTTATTGAATTTCAGTTCTGGTGCATGGTATTAAACTGAATTTCTGTGTGACCCAGGTGTACATGTGTACCCCTGGGATGACTCCCAGGACATTAGACATTAAACACCTAACGGTAATAGCTTTTAATAATATTGCATAAGTTCACTACTGCAGTAGGTTGTGTTGCATATAACTATTCGAAGCTTCTATATCTGCACCATGTGTAATGGTATAACTGTATTGGAGAGCACTGCTGACTTTTGTTTGATTCAGATTTCATTACAATATTACTTTTTAAGGCCATAATTCATGCTATGAAGACTACCAAAACACTGGAACTAAATGGCAAATCAGTGACAGTGCACAACCCTTCAGTCTTCCTCTCTCATCTGATCAACACAGCAGGCAGCAAAATGTGCCTTGTGATGCCCGGCAAAGTGCACCAACAATCAAGAAAAAATGTCTGGCATGATCCAAATGACTTAAAAGACCTACCAGAGGAGGGATCGGATGTTTTGGTAGATACT
This sequence comes from Ephydatia muelleri, assembly GCA_013339895.1. NCBI lineage: Eukaryota > Metazoa > Porifera > Demospongiae > Spongillida > Spongillidae > Ephydatia > Ephydatia muelleri. The sequence goes on from JABACO010000005.1 coordinate 9,927,405, forward strand.
TCTGGTGACACAGACAAGTGAGACAATATGTGTTGGGATGATGGGTGCAATATAGTTGTATAGAAAGCCTAACTTTATCACACAGCTAATCTAATTTATTTTATTCATCACCTCAGAGCCTCAAAAGAACAAATTAGAAAACAGTTCTTTGCTAAATTGCAGTCAGTATATGCTATTCTCTGCTGTATTAGCGGCATCAAAATAAAAGACCTCAAGAACAAGGTTTCTAAATATGCTTTAAAGGAAATGCCTCAGCTTTGTATGTATCCTCAACCATTATAGGAGACACTTCCACTTGATGTGATAAAGGGCCTTTGCCACAAGCCTCGCTCCCCACTACCAAAGAGCCAGTTCTATTCTCGACACCATAAGCAGTATTTTCAAAATCCTATATTGCTTATGGGTGGCAATCCTCAGAGAATTGTTAGGAATGGCCTTCAGAGGTTTGTTCCCATGGATAGCAGAAAAATATAACTACATTGTTTCTAACTTTAGAGGGATACATAGCACCAAGAATAGTGCACAAGATCATAGCAAAGATAAGAGGCCAATATATGCTTCAAATTCACAGCAACTAAACAGATTACCTTCACCTGTTCAACCATCTCTAAATGCAGCTAACGACAGCAGAAGGTAAACGAGTTCCCAAACAAACTGCTATCCACAAATCTCATCCGGAATTCAAACAGAACTATTCCAGCATGGCAGAGGCAAACCATATATATCGAAGATGAAAGCCATCAGTTAGTGTACTGGGACATAATAAAACATAGCACTATTTAAGTTTTCACTTTGCAAGGCTTGACAGGGAAGGGCAGCTAAAGGAAAAGATTGCTGCATACCATCACCTCAAGGGTGTGGTCGCTTCAGCTGCAAAAGCTGCCATTAAAAAGCGACAGTTGTAAGCCCAACGATGCAGTGCAGTGGTAGACATGTTCTAGCAATTGCTAGTATCTGGTATTAAGTAACTTTCACTATCAGACATCTACAAGACTATCTTCTTGCAAAGATAAAAGAACTTGACCAAAAATCAGGGTTAGATGCTAAAGATGTGTTAAATTTGGCACGCATGAAGGCATTTGAACAGACCAGAGATAGAGAAGCAGAAGAGAAAGAGAACAACCCAAATTGGTGAGATGTAGTAAGGGATAATTATTTCAAGTTGGACATAAGATATTACAGAACTTACTTTATTGAGCATATTTATTGACATGCTATATCTATCCTGGGTATGCCTTTCCAATAAATATCAGGTGGTTTTGATATCGTATCTCACTGCTTCTTTTTTCATATTGTATACATATATTTCGGTGCTATACTTTCTTGAAAACACCTTTGGCTGCAGTATCAGATTGCTATAAACTTCAAACCATAATATATATTCCATTTACACATACAGGGTGTCATCAAGGAAAGTTGTAAATGAAATGGAATTGGTTATTTGACCTTTATATGTTGATGCAGACAAACTAAAAATGTATTTTTTTTTTTAATTAACTGAAATCAAATAAATGGTTAGTATTTCCTATTGCAGCCCACCAAGTCACTACACAATTTTTTTTAAATTTTAGCTTCGCTTTTTATTAAATACAAACAATTAAATCAAGTTTAAGTGACCATTTCTGTTAAGATATCTCACTGTAATCATTGTTATTAGGTTTAAGTACATTACTTCCTTGTGCATAGGCTTTTAATACTCTTCAAACCCCTGAGTTCGGAACCAGAACACTCCCCCCCCCCCCCCCCCTTGTTGCTTCAATTAACTAGTCCCCCAGAATTATTCAATGTATCACCTAAGCAAAGTACCCACATTTGTTGGCCATGCTTTATCATTATATGATTATCAAAATACAGAATGAAGCACACATTGAGAGTTTGTCATGTGATGTAGCATTGCACATATATTAAAGTGGAAAATCTAGCCTTGATGCTAATTATTTGTGGGCACTAAAGTTATCATTGCATACAACAATATAAAATTGAAATTGCAAAGTGGTTTTAGGAGGAAGATCAAAACCTGCACATTCCTTTTATTTAATTGCACTTGACCATCAGCTATGTGGGATTTTACTGAACCAGATTTCGTGCATGTGAATACCAAAATAATATTTGTGCATGTTACAGGTTGTGTGAATTACAGAAAGAAGCACACTTAGCATTCAGTCCAGACAATACAAGTGTCAACAGACAGCTGGAGAATTTAAGGATATTTATTGGCATCGATGGCAGTACCCCATGTGTGATAGTGAGTTTCGGTTATCAAATGCAAATGAATGTGTTATACTTATAATATACATGTACCCAGGAGAAACTGTGCTATTTTGTTATGTCTTTGCCTGCAAACCATTTGTGCACTCGGCCGATGATTGCAGCCATTCAGGTTAGTAGTGGGAAACTTTATTACACTAATTCCATATCATCTTGTCATGCTGCTCAATAGTTTGTGCTCGAGTATGTGATGAACACATCTCCAAACCTCTGTCAACAATGGTTTGAAATACGAAGGCTTCCATTCATAGCAAATGAAGTGACTGCCTGCAGCCACATTTTTGACTTAACAGCCACATTCTAGTATAAACTGTTTGCTATTGAAGCAATAAAAGATTACATTGATTCATACATTTGTTTTGTGTACTTTATACAACGTACTGAAATCGAATATCATGTAGAGTGGTAGGAGAATAAGTGAACATTCAAACCTAATGGAGAGTCAACATAGTTCAAAATGTGGTAAATGTGGATGGTTTTGTGCTGTATAATACTATGATGTGCATGGATCTGCTGCCAATTATGATGTCAATCCCACAAAATAGCACTTGCATGTTTCTGTTCCTCCTAGTGATGTAACTGTTCTCGCCTTCTTCCAAATATCTTTCACCAGCATCCTCAGTTCCGTAACTGTCAGTTATTACTGTACTGCCATCACAGTAGGTTAGAACTGACTAACATTAAATGATACCACTTGAGCCATTCATCTGTTTCCACTGGCTGTAAATCAAACGCAATTCCCATGCAGAATTTAGTGTAGATATGTGTGATTCTGAGTTGCACTCCTTTGACACTGTCACGTCTTCTTTGTGCACTAAAAGAATAGCTTGTTCCCATCTCTATGATGATAACTCATAATTTTGGCCACTTACTGTCCCTTCCACGGGTAAAGAGATAAAGTAGAGCAACATCCAGAGCCTGCAGATTTGAATAATCCAAGGTGATAGCAGTACTTTGTACAAATTTCATCACATATAGGATGTGAGTTGGATAAGTATAAATTGAAAATTCAAACCTAATGGTGCAGTGAAAATCTAGTTGAAGGTGAGTTAAAACATTGTAGAATAAATTTTATGATATGCTGCACAACACAATGATGTGAATTTGCATAAATCTGACAGCTGTATGAAATCAATTCCACAAGATCCCTCCATGTTTCTAGCCCTACGTGTTTTTCTCCCCTTTCCTAGCGATATAACGTTTTTTGCCCTCTTCAAAACGCTGTCTCTCATCTTCAGTTTGCAGCTTCAGTGGTACAATAGGCACAGCCTGGTCCTCGATCACCACACACGTGAAATACGCACTTGCAATTCGCTGGCTTCTGCCACGGCGCCCCTCTGCTTCACAAGTCACCTCCACTTCAATGGACCTGTTGCTTGTAAACGTGGGCCATGCTGTGAAAAACATCACCTCGCCATTCCTCACAGGTTCAAGGAAGTTGATGGCATCGATGCAAGCCGTCAGCACATAGGCCCTACAGTGACGGATGGCACAAATCACTACGGTGTTATCCATCATTTTCATCAGTGTTCCACCCATGACATAGTTGTTTGTGCAGTCTGACGGAAGAACAATATTTGCCAGAGTCGACTGAGAGGCTAGAACGGTGCCTCTTTCCAAGTCTGGATGAGGGTAATAGCTCAGCTCAACGCTAGGACGACGCTTTTCATTCAAAGCCAGCCTTTCACGCTTCTGTCTCTCGTATCTTTCTTGTCCACGTTTCTGCTCCTCGACTGAGAGCCCTTTCAGAAGTGGAACAGAAACAGGGTTGAGCTTAGTTGAAGCTTTGCATTCCCCGCCTGTCGGCACAGCTACATACCATAAAGTTGCGGTGTTGGTATGGCGACGGGTTCCCGTACGAACGTTTTCAGCCCACACGTCAACAGTCACCTCCATGGAGCGTGGCGAGGTGTAAGTAACAGCTGCCTGTAGCTGGGAGATCTCGCCGACGTACATAGGCTGAAGAAAGTCAACGTGGTCAACTCTGGCGAGAACTGTGATAACAGGGTTCTTTCCTTCTTTTTCCTTGTTGCAATGTCTCATTGCAACTATATTACCGGCTTGTTCCACCAGTTTGAGGATAGTGCCACCATGTACGTTTCCATGAGGATTAGTATCATCTGGGACCATCACTCGACTCAGTTCGACGGGAGCTGACTTCGGAAGAGCAGGTTGACGCTGCACAGACAACGAACTATGCAAGGTCCTGAATTGGAAAATCTTAGATACATACTCGAACGGCCGAGTGATCCCAACTACAAGCGTTTTTAATACCGTTTGGTTTGGTGCTCTTAAAGCCACGGCAGTAGTCCGAGAAATAGTCGAGACGAACATCTATTAATTTTAAACGTACCGTAAATTGCCCGGCCCTTCAATAGAAATGTCAAACAACATCTCCAATTCAAGTGATATATTTAATCGTATTGTAATTCAAAGTGATGTACTAACTTTTTTTGACTTCAAAAAGTGCCAGAAGTCTACATATTATACTTGAATATCAGAAGTATACACAGAAAGCACCCTGGATTCCAAAGCACTGAGTTAGTAGCATGTACTGGCACATTCTTCCAAATCCCCTTCCAATGAAAGGGAAATGCAGGTCCATCAACCACTTGGTCACACACGCAGTTTTTGTCTCTGCTCCTTCCTAGCAACATATCGTTCCAAGCCTTCTTTAAAACGCCTCTCTTCATCCACAGTTCGAAGTCTCAATGGAACAATGGAGTCTCCTAGTGTGACAAACGTGAAGAAAGCATTTGCCACTTGTCTCCTTCTGGCCTGAAGCCCCTCTGCTTCACATGTGACCTCCACTTCAATGGACCTGTTGCTTGTAAACGTGGGCCATGCTGTGAAAAACATCACCTCGCTATTCCTCACTGGCTCAAGGAAGTTGATGGCATCGATGCAAGCAGTGAGGGTTAAGGTCTTGCAGTGACGGATGGCACTAATTCCTGCAGTGTTATCCATCATCTTCATCAGTGTTCCACCCACGACATATTTCTCTCTGCAGTCGGACGGATGAACAATATTTGCAAGGGATGACTGGGATGCTGCAACAGTCCATTCTTCCACTGTACCTTGTGCGCAGTAGCTGCACACGTTTATTGCCGCTTTTTTCATCGTGGAGAAAGCCAGCCGTTCAGCCTTCTGCTTATTGTACCTTTCTTGCCCACTGTTTTGTTCATCAACTGAAAGTCCTTTCAAGGGTGGAACAGGAACAGAGTTGAGTTTAGTCACATCCTCAACGTCGGGGGGAACTGCTATGTACCACAAGGTCGCGGTGTTGGTATGGCGACGCATGCCACTCAGGACATTTTCAGCCCACACATCAACAGTCACTTCCATGGAGCGTGATGAAGTGTACGTAACAGCTGCCTGAAGCTGGGAGACCTCTCCGACGTACATGGGCTGGAGGAAGTCGATATGGTCGGCCCTGGCAAGGACAGTGATAACAGCACTCTCTCTCCCTCTCTCCTTGTTACAGTGCCGCGTCGCAACTATGTTACCAGCTTGTTCGATCATTTTGAGAATCGTACCACCGTGTACATTTCCTAACGGGTTTGTGTCATCTGGGACCATCACACGACTAAGCTCGATAGGAACAGTCGACGGAAGGGCAGGTAGGCGCTGAAATAATCCAGAGGAAGAACCATGTATCCATCTGCGGTGTATACTGAATTGGGCAATGGATCTATTCACATTTTGCTTTCGCAAGTGAAATCCCATTGACATCTTACATTGCATAGAAACTCTTCTGGAAATAGCGTATCTGACAACGTCCTTCACAGCATTCATGCTTCTTCGCGTGCAATCCCAACTTCAGTAAGTTACATGTATACAGAACACACCCACATCCTGCACCCCCTTTTTTTTTTTTCTTTTTTTTTTTCTCCTCCGGATGTGACGTCATGTTGTCTCTACCTTAAGTGCTACAACTACATGACGTCACATCCGGAGTACAAAAAAAATCAGATCGTGAAGTTGTTGCGAGCCAAGGCTGGGGAAGCTGACCTGAAGGCTGCAAAGAAAGCAATGCAGCCTAGCATTCCCAAAAATCAGCAGGTCTAGGTGTACATATGTATATCATTACAATCATGATATAATAGTATAATTTATGTGTGATAGTATTAAAATTATTATCTCTGGAAAATAGAAATAGTTAGGATTGGTACTACACTGTAAACCTGTGTGCGAAGCATTTTTAAGCAACAATGTGAGGTATTATATAATAATGATAAAAATGAGTACAAGGCTCCCCTCCACACAAGGAAGCACTTCTTATTTTCTTTGTTCCTTTCTCATATTGTAACGTTTCAGACCTTCCTCAAATCGTTTTCTCTCATCATCTGTTTTGAGGATCAGAGGAGGGACGAGCTGAGCACGATGGTCCTTCCCAATGGACACAAATGTAAAATACGCTGTGCTTGCCACCCTCCTGCTACCCACTTTTGGGCCCTCAGCCTCACACCGAACCTCTATCTCAATGGATTTGTTGCTTGTGAAAACGGGTCGGGCTGTGACAAACACCACCTCGCCGTTCATGATGGGCTCATGGAAGTTGATGGCATCGATGCAGGCAGTGACCACGTTAGTCCTGCAGTGCCTGACAGCACAAATGCCTGCAGTGGAGTCCATCATCTTCATCAGCGTCCCACCTATCAGGTGGCTGGCGATGCAGTCAGAGGGGAGGACAACGCTCGCCAGGGTGGACTGGGAGGCCAAGATGGTATGAGCTTCATGATCGGATTGGTTGTGGTAGCTCAACATCATCTTGGCATCATTGCTGCTCTCATTCATCGCGAGCCTTTCGGCTTTCTGCTTTGTATACCTCTGCAGTCCTTTCTCTTGCTCCTCTTCCGAAAGCCCCAGCAATGGGGGAACAGGAACAGGCTTCATCCCACCTTGGGCCAGCCCGACATTGATGTCCATTGGAACAGCTACATACCACAGGGTTGCGCTGTTGGTATGACGACGAGTGCCTGTGAGGACATTTTCAGCCCATACATCAACAGTCACCTCCATGGAGCGTGGCGAGGTGTACGTGACAGCTGCCTGTAGCTGGGAGATCTCGCCAACATACATGGGCTGGAGGAAGTCAATGTGATCGGCCCTGACGAGGATGGTGATGACAGGGTCCTTTCCTCTTCCCTTGTTACAGTGCCTGGTGGCAACAATGTTACCTGCCTGCTCAACTAATTTGAGTATCGTTCCACCATGCACGTTGCCAGAGGGATTGGTGTCGTCAGGTAGCATCATGCGACTCAGCTCAATGGGAATGGATGAGGGAAGGGCTGGCGGGCGCTGAGATGGGGAAGTAGGTGCCTTTTCCTTACCTAAAGAAGAGAGTCAAGGGTCACTTTACAACCATAAACTACAGTCGCCTATATAACAAGAAGGCGAATTCAATGATCTGCCAGTTATGTAAATTTTGTCTGCGACACCTATACACACACACACACACACGCACACGCACGCACGCGCCACACACACATACACACCACACACACACATACACACCACACACACACACACACATGCACACGCACACACACACACACACACACACACGCCTCCCTGTTGATTGCAACCCTCCAAACCCTTCGACTATAGAAATGCCACAGCACCTGCATCTTTCAGCTCCTGACTTTTAGATACCAACGAAAGTGACATGGTAGTTGCTACGGCCGGTTTGAAGGAATTACTTAATACAGTTTGGCACCATCTCTTCCATCTATTGGGTCCATCTGCCGAGCTATGAGAATAGGATCTAAGACATGATACGGTGAACGAATTCCGTGTTCCTCTGACGACAGCTCTTGCGAAGCTTCCGCTTAGCATTCTGGTGCATAGAGTTAATTCATACGCACAATAATCTCACCGCGGAGGTGGGCGGAGATTGTAGATGTCAGACCCCGTGTGTATTAAATGCAAAGTCGTGTCAAGTGTACTGTGGCACAGAGGAGAAGACGGCAGCGTAGTGTGCCACAACTGCCGATCCCCCGATATCGAAAAATGTAATTCAGAAACGTCGTCGTCGCAACTGAGCGGCCACTGTCAGGGCACAGGTGGAAGTACATGTAAAGCAAAGCCTAAAGAGAAGACAACCAAGGCAAAGCAAGGGAAGGGAACCAGTAAGAATGGTGGGGGAACACAACAGGGCGCTGGACGGTCCCAACAGAAGGGTAGACGGACACTTGTCAAGCAGAAGCCTGTTAAAGCCTCTAAGGACGAAAATTCCGCTTGTAGTGTTGTTACAAGCGATAGTATCACGTACAAGGTACATCTTCTGGTCATTATATTTATAACTCCATTTTGGTAGTTTGAGAGGATGGGGGGCTACAGCAATGTACTAGTATCGTACACTGTGGGAGTCATGAACATGTTCAGAATAGTCTTCAAAGTATGTGAGCATTTTTGCGTAATGTGCTTGTATGCTGATGTGTTTATATGTGTAGGGAGTACCTAAGATGATAGTGTGGGGTAAATACTTGTTATGATGATGCAAATCTGCAAGTAAGTAATAGTTCTTAATGCCAAATTCATGTAGAAAGAAGTTCTAATGAGTATTTAAAGAAATGGAAGTACTCCTTTACTCGAAAAGCAAACACTTTTGTCATTAATATATTCTAATGGCAGTATTAATTATAAATGGTAGGTTGTGGTATTAGTTATGTCATCTAAAGTGATGTTATTATTGAATGAATGGTCACTTAATCTTGATTGAATGGTTTGAATGTTTTTATCAATGAATTTTAATAAAACTTGAATGGCGGAAATTCAATAAAAGTAGTATTCTTTTGTATACATTTGATTTTTATAATGGTATTATTTTATTCCATGTCATTGCTGTGTATAAAAATAGTTAACAAGGTGCAGTAATTTTTCTTGATTATGGGACACCCTTTATGTGCATGCAAATGATAATCTACTGAAAAGCAGCTAGTGCTCAAGCATTTGGCAATTTAAAAATGTAACGGTCACAGAACAGATTGCATATGATGCAATGACTTTAATAAATTCACAGCAATGTAGTGATTGTATTTAGTCATTACCGGCTCATTGACATTGGTAGTAGTCCTCTAACTCAGTTTGTACTCTTTGTGTGTTTTGCTTGTGTCTGCAGGGTGTTGCCTATGAAATTGGTGATGTTGTATCAATCTTGGACAGAGGGGGAGGGATATACTTTGCTCTAATCAGAGGGTTTCTTCAGAATTGGTATGCAGAGAAGTTTGCTGTGCTGACTTGGTTGATACCGACTCGTCCAAACCCAAAGTCATTTGACCCATCTAGATTTGTTCTTGGTAAGTATCACTGCATGCAATACATCTGCCTATTAGTGGTGTGTTGCACAGCCTCATGGGTGGTTTTTTTATTACTTATGGGGCACTGAATTGGATCATAAATATGATATTTAAAAATTGCATGGGCATATTTTATCGGGATATGCAGAACTTTAATCGTATTCATTTATAATCACAATGGGTTTGAATTGATGCAATACAGACGACACATTGCAAAAAGGTGCTCTTATTAATTTATTCAGTATTGATGATTATTAATGATTATTATTACATATTACTACGGTATTGAGTTTGAAGGAGAGTCTTCCCTTCTTTTATGTTCAATTACAGGGTTGATTTGAAAATGTAATTAGTACTAGCCTAATTTCTATGTACCAGCTGGTGCCTCTTCAGATATTAATATATGGGATCGTTTGAAAAGGGACCTAATGCATATATTGTAAAATTTCTAGTACAGTTTGTCTTGAAATATATGGCTAATTTAAAAATTCAGCGTCCTACAACTGCATGGGTGACAGTCCAATTCATAGTGTAAGAATTGCTGTGTAGAGGACATTTCAGACTTCTAGAATATAATAAACATTGAAATCTTGAAAAAACATGCACTAGGTCCCTCTTCGCAAAACAATCCCATATATTAATTAATTTATTGGCTAATATGATATGTGGCCTCAAGGCAATGAAGGAATGAATTTTCAAGAGATCAGCTTAGGTAACACGGTTATTCTATCTGTCATTGCTCCTACTTAATTAGTAGACTGTGTTAATTTAATGTTTTCTGGCTAGAATACAATGTAGCAACATTGCATTGATGATGATGATGGAGTTATAACTATTACATGATCATAATACCCATTTATTAAAAGGATGCAATACTAGATGAGGGGCAGTTTGCTCATATGGGAGTGTTCTAAAATGATACTTTTGGGAGCAGTGCTCAGCTTTGAACTTTGACAAATAAGTTTAAATTTTGCCTCAACTTATGTTTAAAAAACGAAATACAGTTGAACCCCTCTCAACGAACATCCTGAACTGTCACGAGTAAAATCCATTAGTTCACATGCATTAGGAACCCTGAAATGTGAATGCTCCTCTATTCTGTGTACCAGACAGTGTAATGTTGTCACAGCAGTACATCGCAATCTCAGAATGCTGATACCCAATTACAAACACTTTTGTATGGTATTATGAAAAACTCTCGATCTTGTGCTGCTCAACAGTATTTTAATAACATGCTCCAGATATTTACCGGAAGCAAGGTAATTGACCATTTGGTTAGCACATAAACCACTTTGGTAGGGAACCTTTCAATCACACTATGATTCTTTTTAGGTGCGCAAGAGCAAAACCCAATTGAGGGTGGGTGCCTACTGCTTTTGCTGTAAGGCATGCAATAACATCAGTAGAAAGTCTTTTGCTGTAAGGCATGCAATAACATCAGTAGAAAGTTTACCTACTGCTTTTGCTGTAAGGCATGCAATAACATCAGTAGAAAGTTTAACTTATGAATTCAGCAAGTATAATTCAGCTACATTTGGTACTGAAACTAAGAGCATCTAGGAAATTAACTGGATGAATGTTTTTAGCTCCATTGCATTTCTGATACTGCTAATCTCCTGAACTGACAATCATGCTTGTCCATTGATTCAAACATTAAGTCCAATCACTTCAAATGCATCTTGACAACAGCACCATTAAAACCATGTTGTGTTAGTATAATGTGCATGTTTTGGGTGCACTCAGTGTGATGTCACTGAGCTATGTGGCCCATATAGACATGACAATTGTCAGAGATGTTGCAATAGCAGTGAAGTATTTTGCTGTTATATCTATATCTTAAAGTTGATAAGATAGTCAAAACCTTCTGATCAACTTCTTGTCCTGTAATAGTACTACTCTCCAAAGGAAAGACCTCAAGTTAGCGCGAGTTCAGAGTTTTGGTTAATAATTATATATTGGACTTAGTTGCTTTTTGTGGAAGAGGTTTGAAATGGTTACATAAAGTGACTACATATTTGTATTATTCGTTAGGACCAGAAGAGGACAACCCGTGGTCTCTAGAGTACCTGGAGTTTGTGTGCCATTCACCCCAATCAAGACATTTCCAAGCATCCTTTCTTCATGACTTGGAACAAGCAGAGCTATGGAACAGCAGACAACCATTCACGGGACAAGTGAGATAGAACTCATCTTTTGCATTGTTATCAAACAATAAATGAAACAAGCCACAATCAAGTTTGTTAAAGCCTGAATGTGGTTACACAAAATAATATCATAATCATGTGATTATAAGTGTTATTTAGATTGTTTGAAAGCTTCAGCATGCATCTTAATGTGGTCTCCAATAAAGGAGCTTACGAAGAAATAACCATGGTCGTAGCCTTCGTGCATTCGTAATACCACAGGGATTTTCCGACTTTGACAAGCCTGGATAAAATTGTCAGGGAAAAGTTGAGTGGCAAGATATTCGTCATCTTTCCCCTGGTCAATCAAGATGTAATTGCAGAACGGTGGACCAGAGTAAGATTTTGCAAGTTCCGTTGCATCATACTGCTTCCACTGCTCCTTATCTGGACCCAAGTAACCCGAAAACGCTTTTTGACCCCAGGGAGAATTGATTGGATTGCAGATGGGAGCCAAGGCTGAGACAGATTTGTACGTGCCAGGATTTTTCAGGGCACAAATCAGTGCGCCATGCCCTCCCATGCTGTGGCCAAATATTCCTTGCTGATCGGACAAGACGGGAAAATTCGCATTGATAACCGTTGGAAGCTCTTTAGTAACATACGAATACATGTTGTAGTTAGTTTTCCATTTTTCCTCAGTTGCATCAACATAAAATCCTGCTCCAACTCCGAAGTCGTAGCATTCATTGTCACCATCAATTTTACAGCCCCTTGGGCTAGTGTCTGGCGCTACAATGATCACTCCGTGTTCTGCAGCATACCTTTGAGCCCCGCTTTTCACAATGAAGTTTTGCTCGTTGCACGTGAGCCCAGAGAGCCAGTACAAAACCGGAACTTTACTATGCTCAGCTTGAGGGGGAAGATAGATTGCAAATTTCATAGTACATTTTGTAACATCGCTTTTGTGTTCATATATCTTTTGGAATCCGCCGAAAGATTTACTATACGAATCCAACTTGACCTCGGCCATTTTGAGGTTATGGTTGTCATCGTGCGCATGCGCAATTTAGCATTAAAGCATTTCCACGCACGTGGTTTGTTCCTTTTTTTGAGCTCTGAAGCTCTCCACTTGGTTGAAGTAGGTTGTCGCAATATTTATTGCTGTGTAGTTCACTGGCATGTATAGCAGGATCTTTAAACCTCTTGAGGCAATCCTTGACCTACAAAGAAGATGGGCAGGGAAGACCGACCGACGTGGAAGTCCAACTACTTCATTAAACTGCTGGTAAGTACGGCGATGTATAAAAACACAAACTGCTAACGTTGAAACTGGCAGGCGTTGTTTGACGAATATTCAAAAGCGTTCATAGTAGGCGCTGACAACGTCGGATCCAAGCAAATGCAGCAGATTCGAGTAGCCTTACGCGGAAAAGGAGGTAGTCGCAAAGCTTATTCAATCGATGAATTATGATCGCATAATTTTTAGTGATTTTAATGGGAAAAAACACGACAATCAGGAAGTGTATTCGTGGCCAGTTGGAAAAGAATCCAGGCTTGGAAAAACTGCTGCCTTACGTCAAAGGCAATATTGGTTTCGTTTTCACCAACGATGATCTACCAACGATCCGTGACATTATTCAATCCAACAAGGTAAGAATTGGATGATTTGCCCAGGTACACGTGATGAAAACGTGGGTGTCAAACGCATCACTGATTGTTCGGTGCTGACATTTTCCACGCTGCCTTCCTACTGATGTACCTGTTTATGAATGCGCACAATATTTGCAGTTTCCTAGCTGATCGTTGATTGCAGGTTGAAGCACCAGCCAAAGCCGGAGCTATTGCCCCAGTTGATGTAATCGTGCCGGCTCAAAACACCGGATTGGGGCCAGAAAAAACCTCTTTCTTCCAAGCACTCTCCATTGCTACCAAAATCGCCAGAGGTACTATTGAAATCCTGGTATGTTAACGATGGTTAGATTTGCAATGTTTCACTGTTATCAACACGATCTAGAGTGATGTGCACCTGATCAAGAAAAACGAAAAAGTTGGAGCATCCGAGGCCACTTTACTTCAGATGTTGAAAATCTATCCCTTCTCATACGGGTTAAAGGTGCAGCAAGGTAAGGGTTGTACTACAAAAGTAGGTCTATGTTTTCACTTCTTGTACCTTTGCACTACCAGTGTATGATAGTGGAACTGTATTTCTTCCATCTGTACTGGACATAACTAATGATGATCTAATCAAGAAGTTCCTTCAGGTACTGCACTGCGCATTGAACTTGCTTCAACGTTTCTCCTCAATAGGGTGTCACCAATGTGGCATCAGTTTCCCTTCAGATAGGGTATCCAACAGTTGCCTCTGTGCCACACTCAGTTGTCAATGGATTTAAGGTATTATTTATTGAAATTAGCATTAAATCTAGCAAATGTTGCAATGATGAAAAATGTGGGATGTAAATCAACACTGAGTTTAAATGTGCTGACACCCACACTGCCTTCCTTCAGATGCAATGCCAGAGTAATATAATTATTATTGTAAATTAACAACTGATTCCTGTAAATAAGCATGCATTTTTTTTCCTTTGTAAAGAACGTTTTGGCACTTGCTGTCGCTACAAACATTACCTTCAAACAAGCTGAGCAGGTGGGTAGTGGAATGTTATCTTTTTGTATTGGGCCCATGATGAGACTGCCTTGCACAGGCAAAGGCATATGCAGCTAACCCAGATGCATTCAAAGCAGCTATTCAAGCAGCAACACCTGCTGCTGCTGCAGCCCCTGCCAAAGGAAAAGAGGCTCCTAAGAAAGAAGAAAAGAAACCTGAGAAAGCACCAGAACCCGAGCATGAGTCAGATGAAGACATGGGATTTGGACTTTTTGACTAAAATTTCATCAACTGTACCGTGCAATATTATGGGCCGTGATTTTTTTCTTTCAAATGCAAAAGCAAATGGGACAGTTTCCGCGAAAATTGCCCCACGGTTAAAATGTTATAAAAATGCATCGCGTTTGAATCGCTATAACATCCCAACGGATAACGCTATCGACTTCCTATTTTCAACACTTCATACTACACCATTTCACTATGAAGTGTTGAAAATAGGAAGTCGATAGCGTTATCCGTTAGGAAGTTATAGCGATTCAAACGCGATGCAATTTTATAACATTTTAACCGTGGGGCAATTCCCAAATGTTGCATGGCATAAGAATAAATCATTTCCGCACTGGACCTTTTGCCTGTGACGTCATACAAGAATCGGGAAGGGAACTAAGAAACGGTATATGACCTCGTTTGTGATTTTCCTTTCGTTTAATTATAACTTGTTGAATCTCGTGATTGCGCTTTGTACAACTGAGCGTTGTCGAAGGTATATCATTTTAGTGCATTGTTTATCATTCGTGTTTGCTGTGTCTATTAGCTAGTGTGTCTCAGTGTGTCACGGTATGTATGTATTGTATGTATATATATGTGTATAAATTTTTCTATGCTTTGATGTACATTTGATTTGCTTTTTATTAGTAAATGTTCTATTACAAGTAATAACATTCTCTATACGAGAAAGTTGGTGCCATATAGGATTGAAAGACAATGGTGGTGTAAAAGCCATGGAAACAAGAATGGGACTGGACTAGGGCTATATTTAGCACACTCAGTACATTCTCATGCAGACGCAGCTGCGATGGATTACATCACCACTAAGCGCAGCACTGAGTGTGCTAAATATGCAGTCACCTTGCCTGTAACTATACGCTTTCCACTATGATTCAAGAGCGGTTGAAGGCCTTTCCCTACTTTATATCGAGCCTGACTTAGACAGAAACTGTTAACTATGACCAGAGATAATACATAGAGGGATTGGAAACGAATCATGTGCGCCATAGACTTAGGCAATTTTAACGCGCGCGATCCTCGCAAGCGTGAATCACACCTTAGTTATAGAGACCAAAAGGGGGCGGATTTTGTACTTTGAATACAAGTCTTGAATGCCACAAGGTAACTAACTACCCTTTTTCGATTTTAATACGGGCAGCGTATAGGCAATCCACCATAGATTCATTAGGCGCTGCCAGATTTGGTGTAAAAAAATGAATTATATACGGAGAACGAAAATCAGCCATTTTTTTAACTTGTGGGGGAGAATCCGTTGATCTAGACGAGCTGTTATCGTCTTGTTTGGTATATATACTTCATATAGGCTATTGTGTGCCCATCGCTTTCGTTTTGGCGCATAGCGTCCTTGTAACCCTCACAATCACATTTCCTATACCTTAGTTTGTGGGGGAGCCACGCCGTTGTGATACGGAACCGACTGGTTTTGGTACATTATTTTGACAGTGCAGTGTTGGTTGTGTGCCCATCGCATGTTTTTAAAGGCCAAACGTGTCCCCTTTGTTTAGTGAATTTCTACAAAGGTGATGATGGGAGGAAGAAAATTTAAATGCCGGTGTAGCAGGATACCCTGTCCCCCTCTAAAAATTGTCCGGCCGGACAACGTAGCCTAGAATACGTTGTTGCCCCTAGGACAATTATTCCTAGGATTACCGGTCCGCTTTAGGATTTGCTGTCCCCCTTCGTTTTTGCTTAACCAAAATAGCCCATTCGATAGGATAGTAGTGCATGCTGTTGCGCTCTCCTTAAGAACTTTGAGTGTTGATCACTTTGGCCAACATTCACAGTACATGTATATGCGTATACTGAATAACAAATTCTAGTCAAATGCTCTCAACAGGCCTGAATTGCATGTCATGTCGGCCGTATTGCTTTTGAGATAGAGCAAGCCTTCTTCATCACGAAACTGTGTGCTCTCCTGCGAATCGCCCACTTTTCCGATTTACTAGCATCCATCCGATACTCGCTGTGTTTCAGATACTGCCGTTGTAGAGTGGTACTTACTGATCTTCATCGTTCATTCTTATAGAACCAATGGAACAATTTTTGTCACACGCTTCCGACGTCGACTGCGTTTGAGAACATGTGGCGAATCTAAAAAAACTGAAGGTAGGGTAGATTAGGTAATGATCGGCATGCGCGATAGCGTAGGTAGTGTTCGGCATCCATGTGTTATTATTTAAAGGGAACGTAGTTGCTTTAAACTATACTTACTGCGTCCTAAGACAATCCAGAAGGATGGTTTTTAACCTATTATTGAAATGTCTTCTTTGAGGCTCTGTACTGTGTTGAAAGTGCGGTTGCCGAACACTCCCTACTGCCGACCACACCTCACATTACCCTATTATACGGTATACTGTGCCTGAAATCCAGACGCGCGAGCTCTAAGTGCACGTGTATATGCTGTGTATATGTATCAGTAACACATCCACCAAGATATCGAAGTTACAAGGGGGGACAAGCTATCCTAAAGGCGGACAACGTATACTAGGATAGGGTGTCCGTAGGGGGACAGCCTATCCGGGGGGACAAGCTATCCTGTTACACCGGAACATTAAGAACGTGAGTGCAGCTTTGAAGCTGGTTGTGGCAATTCCTCGCAATCGTATTAAGGTTACAGTTTCAGAAGGCTTAGCTTTATCTCAGCTTGTTCCAGAATCCTTAAGTCCTGTGGACATGCTGTCTGAGGTTGTTCCAGAGTCCCTACGTCCTGTGGAATCACTCCCTGTCTGTTTACCCATGTCTCTTTTAACAGCTGGTTTGGTAGAATCTTTGTATTCTTTTATAACAGGATAGCTAGAATGACACTTCCTACATCATGGGTGGTTTTCAATTCAGATGGATCATCTATGTCCATATCCAAGTTAGTATCACAAGGCAGTGGCAAGGCAGCAACAATTGCAATGTCAGTGGTTGTTGACGTGGATATGCTTTCACACCTTGCATAGGCAGCTGCATGTTCCAATGTGTTCACTTCTTCCAATCTTGCTATTAAATTAAGGATTTAGAAAAACACTTAAGTCTTAATGTTTAATCTCCAGGGAAGAATCCTTATTTAAGGATGTCATTATCCTTAAATAAGGATCATCTTTTACATTGCATATTTTTGCTAACCAAGTAAGTAAGATAAAATAAATGCTATTGGTCAATTGTATACTGATTAGTCTCCATAACAAACTTTAAATGATGTCAATACTGTCAATGTCCATGTGGTAAAACAGGGAGGAAGTGGCACATCCTTATTTAAGGATTGACACTATCCTTAAATAAGGATCACAACAGTAGAGATTATTGACCTTAAAAACCACAATAGTTTTAAAACTCTTGATTTTCTCTGATAGCCAGTTGATCCAGCTATACTCACAACCTGATTCGTCAAAAAAATAACTAGTGATTAATAAACTATGCTTATTTACACCATAACACTTCAAAATTAATATAAAGCATTTGTATAATGACATGTACTGATGTAGATGCTCGCTTCTGCTCAAACGCCAGCATGGATATACCCTAGCCTAACTGAAACCACGTGCACTGTATGTGGCTGTTCTGCCGCCGCTCTATCAACAGTGTGCTTTCTAGTCCTATCATTGAGTACAGTACCATGCATGTAGAATGCAGTGGACAAGCAGCCTGAGTGGCATAGCAGAATGACCAGAACAACGCCAAATAAAAGATTAGTGGCAGACATATTGTTTATTACAATAAAGAACTGAGACATATTATTGGGAACGAAATCACACCACCATAGACAGAAAGAATACATCAAATCCAGGATGGATTACATCACAGCAGGCTAGCTGCGACGTTAGGGCTGAAACTATGATATCCTGTCATTTTGCCATGAATACTTAGCTACCGGTATAGTACATGTTTTTGCTAACATATTTCGTTTTTTCGGTTCAAGCCGAGGTTTTTATTTCCCATACCATTATAATTGAGCGACACATATTGCTACATCATATACATGTATATAGTTTCTTCAACTTCCCTGTGATTGATGTGCCCGAATGGAAATATATATATTACAGCAATGTGTGAACAGTCAGCACGTAGAGGGAGTTGATCAAAATAGCGGATTATTAATCCATATGATTCGCCTAATGAGCAAAACGTTTTTGAGCCTTTGTTACACTACATTAAAAAAAGGTCCAAGCACTCAAAAAATATCTGCGGGATCGTTTCGCGAAAACGGACCTGGATCCAAAAGAAGAATACCCTTGATTCTGGTATGCCTACATAAGAACTTACAAGAATGTACATATTGTCCAGCTTATGTTTTTCTCTCTAAAACTGAGCAAACACGACATTTCAAGCTATTTCATCGCAGAAAATATAGGGGTAAAACATCTGCAAGCACAGAGGGGAGTTATGTGTGCAACATTAATGTTGATGGCAATAATCTGTGTGGGGAGCATTGTTCCTCTACATATCAGCTACACAAACATAAACAAAACCTATCTCATTGCAAGAAACATAAAACGAAAACACCATACCCCACCCAAGGAGGGATATGGGCAGGCCCGTTGAGAGCCAGGTTGGGGCCCGGGTAATAACTCTCACGAGAGGCCCCCTCCTTAATACTTTTTAAAAATAAATAAATAATTTTAATGAACTAATATTACTTATCTGCATGTTAGCGATTAAATTTCGTCTGGCCGTGAATTTTGATCAATCGACAAATGAAATTGCAGTGACACGATTACAGTACATGAATAAATTAATAGTATAAATAGCTTGAATGCTATGGACTGTTCAATGGCATAATGTTCAATGAATCATAACTACTATGAACGAATCGGCGATGTCACCATGCACACGGCACAGACTCACAGTGCCACTTTTCTATCCTTCCTGGACGCAAATGTGGCAATGATTGAATCGTAATCTATTGTCTTTGCTAACTCGGATTCAATGCAAAGCAGGGCTAAGCCTTGTAGTCGTTCCTGAGCCATTGTTGATCTGCTGTATGATTTTATTCGCTTCAATTGACTAAAACTTCTTTCTGCAGATGCCACGGTGACTGGCAAGGTGCAAAATATCCGCAGGCGGATGCAAACGTTAGGGAACAAAGATTCCAGGCGCGCGTCATGCAGCTTGTTCAGCAACTGCAAAGGGGACATCTGTACGTCTCCAAGATTGGCATGTTGCCATCTATTTCAGGATCAGCCTTACTCGCAGACTGCTCACTCGTGTCTGCAGGAGCAGGACAGTTACTTAAGGCTTCATCGCCTCTATGTACAGTGTCAACATGAGAAGAAGAACCGCCTGTACACGCACATGTACAAGTATCCAGATCTGTTACCGTCGCTGCCTCAGGCAGAACAGTCCGAGTAGCATCGTCAGTTTGATTTTGGGTAGATGTAACTGATGTACATGTAGGCTATCCAAGGATGAAGATTCGGATGCTTGAAAGAAAGAATCGAGTTTTGTTAACTTCGCGATCTCAGTTTTAGCAGCAGTAAGTTTCTTTCGTTTTGCAGCACCACTTTCGTATCGACGCATTTTTTCATTTGCTAATAGCACGACACAGCCAAAAGTTACTGCTGAACATATATGTAACAGACTTGATGCAAACATGTTATATACATGTTCAGCAGTATCACTTTTGCTGTGTATAGGGGCAGGCTTTTGCTTGCTCGTTCACACTTTCATGCTGACCATGCAGGGTGGCCCTGACTGGCATCCCTGACACAGGACTATGCCGGAATTCTATTTATTGCCAAAAACCATTTAAAAGTATCATTACAATTTTTTTTTCGCAATTGTGCGTGAAAAGCGCGTCAACATGAAACATGAAAAGGATTTACATTGGCAGTCAGAATTGAAAAATTGTCGAACAAATTTTTTCTTAGGGATCGCGGGGCCCCCCTTTTGCCGCGGGGCCCGGGGTAGCTTACCCCCCTGCCCCCCCCTCTCAACGGCACTGGATATGGGCTGCCAGCGGAATGCACATATTGCTTAAAATTGATACATGTGACAAGAGTAAGGGTGTGAGTATAGTGATCATGACTTTGTTTGCCCTGCTTGTGCATGTGGGAAGAGAAGAAGGAAATAAATTAACCATTCAGTATGCACTCTACAATGTGCATGCATTTTGTTGATGGTTAATTATGTTTTTTTTTTGGGGGGGGGGGGGGGGGGGGGGGGGGTGTCTACAATGATATGTCATAACGACGTTTTTGTTGGAGATGCCTCTTACTCTGACAAATATAAAAAGTGAAAAAGATAAAATAAATAAACAACCATGTTATTGAAGTCTTTTTCCATACCTAGGTCCAATAAAACACTTGATGGAGGCAGTAGCTAAGTACTCTACTTGGAAGAGAAGCTACACAGATATGAGAACGATGAGGTGATGTATAATCTGTCGCACATAAAATCCCGTGAATATCTTGAGGACTCAATAGTGACCGTAGAATGTTCCATCAGTGGGCCAAGATTAATCTATCTAATCCAGATACCACTGGACTTTCCACCTCCTCCTTGATAATGTCTGATTTTGGTACACTGTATGTTTCCTTCAACAATTAGAACAATGAACAATACAGTCCCCTCTTAAATGGACCCCACCATGGCTTATGGAAATGTTGGAAGTGTCCCCTTCACACTACACTGTTGTGCAGAAACACCAAGTCCCCAACACTGTAGGGCTTACCTCATACAGATCAATCATAAAAAACTCTTTTGATGATGCAGTTGTGTTCTCACTTGATCATATACCCTCTGGAATGATTATTGCAACCATTTCTCAACATACTATTCATGATCACCACAGGGAGGTGCTGAAGGCTGGAGTATGATAGAGTGAGATGTGAGCTTTGTCCCAAACATGAGTTCAAACTGAGTTTCCCTGCACAATTGCCAACAAGATTGTAACTAACTAAAGCCCCAATTCTGCTCATCACCCTAGACTACAATACTTGGCATATTCAGCAATTAATATTCTGTTAAACCTCTCAACTAGGACATCAGATTGAGGGTGATATGGGTTTGTTCTTGTCTTTCGGATGCAAAAAAATTAAAATCAGTATTTACAAACACAGATGAATACATGAACTGCAAGCTTGATTACACTGGTATACCGGGTGCTTGGATAATGAAGGCAAAAGCAAAAGTTTTAATTTCTTAATAGGGTTATTAATCAAAATGAATGTATACAATGTGAAGGTTAAGCATATTATTTACCTTTAATAGGTGTAAAGATAAAATCAAATACATTCAAATCAATCAATATGCAGTTGCACTAATCATTTCACAAGAGGACAAACTTCCCTCTGTTGGTGCCACATTAACTGAAACAAGAAAATCTATGCACTCGGAAAATAGAAAACTACAAAATGCCCTTGCTGATTGCATATATGACAACCTATCTGCTAAGCAGCAATGACTGGTTGATCTTAGTAGGGAAAAAGGTGCATCCTCATGGTTATCTGTACTTCCTTTGGACGAGTTTGGTTTCTCTCTGCATAAGGGTGCATTTCGAGATGCACTTTGTTTGAGGTATGGCTGGAGTCTCTCAAATGTGTCATCATCTTGTACCTGTGGTATGTCATTCTCTGTTGACCATGCAATGACGTGCAACTTGGGCGGCTTTCCAACAATTCGCCATAATGAGATACGAGATCTCACTGCTTCCTTGTTATCAGAAGTATGCCATATTGCCATTGAACCTCACTTACAACCACTGAATGGTGAAGGCTTTCACCACAAATCTGCCAACACTGATGAGAATTCACATCTCGATATATGTGCCAGGGGTTTTTGGAATCATGGTCAGGATGCTTATGTTGATGTAAGCATCCTAATGCTCCAAGCTACCGTTCCATGGACTTGCCAGCAATATATCACAGACATGAATCGGAAAAAAAGCGACAATATAGTCAATGGGTGAAAGAGGTTGAGCATGGGGTCTTTACACCACTGGTTTTTAGTACAACAGGAGGAATGGCTCGTGAGTGTTCAACATTTTACAGGCATTTGGCAGACATGATTTCCACCAAGCAGGACAAACCTTATTCCCTTGTAGTTAGCTGGCTACGCACTGGACTCTCTTATGCTTCCCTCGTGCTGCTGTTCTGTGCATTCGTGGAAGCAGGTCATCACATCGCCACCCTATTTAGGAACATGACCTTACCCTTGCCACTGTTGAGGGTAAGATACTATCCTCAGTCTAAAAATCTATCAGTAGCACTTTTGTTTTTATGCAGTGCTTTGTATAGTATGTGGATTATTGTATTTGGATTAGGAACAAAAAAAAAGAAGATATAATAACATACAATGTTTAATCAATCGTGGGATTAAAAAACTGCTCATCAACCCTGAATGAAAGTTTGAAACATTATTAGATTTGAATTGTGTTTCATTAGTCATGTTTCAAAACAACATATTGTACAATATTTTTTTTACAAACAAATATACACATCAAACACAGAAAGGTACGATTCTACACTCTTCGGAGAATGGCTCTGGCATTTGCTCTAATTAAGCAAATGCTTAAGTTGGAGAACAGGTCGAAAGAAGCCTGTGACTTTGGCAAGGACTTGTGGATTGCAAGCCGAGCAGCAACTTGTGCTAAAAACAATGAACCCTCCTTACCCCAAGCCCCATAGGAATAAACTGCTAGAGGGGTTGAGACCCATCCTAGAGCTGAACACTTTTCATCGTTGGCCTGGTGTTTCCTGCTCTCCGTTGCCTCAAGGACTGCACCAAACTAAAAACCACTACACTGATTATTAAATTAGTTATCGTACAATTATGTATATTATTATTATATAATTATATTATATATTAACTTACAACTGGTTAGGGCAAATGCTACATCAATCCTAGCCAGGTTAATGCCACCATCTTACTGATTTGTTGTATGTCTGTGTGTAGATGTTATTGCATATATACTATATGAATAAATAACTGTAGCTTACAATTTTACATCAAAGCATAGAAATATTTATACACATATACATACATACATACATACCCTGACACACTGAGACACACTAGCTATGAAAGTTACGATGATGAAATATCCCCCTCCTGAAGGGAACATCCACATCGTAAGAGGAGGGCTCGGGCATTGGCTCGCACAAGAGTCAAATTAAGGCGGCCGTACAGGCTGCAGACAACCTTGGACTTGGGGGAGTTGGTCCTTGTGGCAAGGTATGATGCGAGCCGTGAAAAAGCTTGTACCGCTTCGCTGCCCCAAGCTCCATATGACTCGGCCACAAGGGGAATACACGTCCACCCCAACTCGGAACACTTGGCATCATTGGCAGAGTGCTTCCTTAGCTCAGCGGCAACCGCTGCTGACCCTGCTGTGCGACCCGCTTCAGAGATAAAGGTAGGGTTAAGTGGAGACACCACAGTAAGGTCAAAGGCAGCAGGCTTGCCACAAAGCCTATATAATAAAAATAACAATTTAAAATATTATTAAATAATGCATACATATTATAACATCTACACACAGACAAAACAACAAATCAATAAGATGGGCATTAACCTGGTTAGGATGGATGTGGCATTTGCCCTAACCTGTTGTAAGTTAAGGCGGCCATGAATGTCATTCATGGTTACAGATTTAGGTTAGCTGCTCAGGGTTGAGGCAATTGTGGAAAACAGTTGTGTGGCTTCTTTACTCCATGCCCCATAACTTTCAGCCACTACAGGAATGCAAACCCAACCCAGCTCAGAACACTTAGGGTTGTTTTCTTTATGTTTTCTTGCTTCAGTGGCGAGTGTGGCAGCAGTGGCTGTCACTCCCGCTTCCAATACGGTTTGTGGATTAAGCGGTGATGTGACAGACACATCCAGGGCTGCTTTCCTGCCCATGACACAATTGGGAATCAGTATATCAGCTGGGCGGGTCTTGCTGTGGCTGGAGGTAAGGTTGTTGCCAACCGCTACCCGCACTCCAATGTGGGCACGGCGACACACTTCCACAATGCAGTCACGAAGTTTGTTGTGCCTGGTGACCATTCAACTTCAATAACTTTTAAACTAATCATTAACTTTGATAACTTACAATTGAACCTTGTAATTCTTACATATTCATATCTTTTGTTACCTAAATAATCATCAAAATTAATTAGCACTATTTGTACCTTGAAATAGAATATGATGATTTATGAGGTGTTTGATATAACTACTTAAAAGTACTTACAGCAAGATATACAAAATCTAACTGAATTCATCGAATTTGCCATCAAGTGCTTAATTGATTTCAATCCTGAGATAGAAGCACAGTATGAAAGAGAAGCATTCTGACTCATAGCATTACCCCTGGTCCTCTGGTTGTGATGACCAAAGTAGAAAAAGCTATGGTGTGCACTGTACGTGCACACAAGTACATTTGAATACAATTTTTTGCCCCCATCACATACAAATGGAGTAATTGCCACTATTCATGCATTTTGAATGTATAAAACAGCAACTTGGTTACATCAAATGCCAAATATTTCAAAATCAATGTTAAATTCGTATAGAAAATACATGATATTCAGTTTGGAACTGTTTCGTGTTGGTAGTGTGGATAATAACCCATCAACGTTTTGCCAGTCCACACATCTTGAACAGCGCAGCTTCCAAACTGCCAAGCGGAAACTCAAAAAAGATTGCCAGTACCCCAGCTGCTGCATATGATAGGACCACTGTTGCAGTTATCAGCTGAACACCAATCAACACATTGTAATGAATGGTCCCTGTGTAACCTGATATCAATACACCCAGCACAATGGGATGGACGAGGTATGCACTGAACGTTAATCGACTGAGGGGTACCCAGAACCCCAGGGACAAAAATGTGTTGACCCAACCCCCATGGCCGCTGTGACAAGCATATGTCACACAACCCAGCCCCACCCCCCATGCCAAACGGCTGAGCATGATGTAGCTCACATTGCCGGCAGCCGTGAATGGATGCTGATTCCATGTACCGTACAGCCCATACACACAGGCCATAAGGAGCCCAGCGGCCAAGACCCAGAGGCTGCCATACAAGGAGTAGTTCAGAACAAGGTGGCGACTTTTGATGAACATTTTTTTGAAAAATACGTATCCGAGTGCCAGTCCAACTAGGTAAGGTGCTATTCTACAGTAAGGCTTTATATAAATGTCGTCTGAGTAGGCTGAATCGCTCTTTATAAAGATATTGGCGTCATATTGATAATAACCTGCGATCGCTCCAGTGGCAATCAGAGAAGAACAAAGTAAGACAGACAGTGAAATCACACCCAGTGGTAGGAAGCGAAACAGGAGCCATATAATAGGTGGAGAAATGATGTAAAACTGCATGTCCGTTGCAAGATACCATACCCAGCCTATGCACTCGCTGTTGAGCTGGTAAGGGTAGAAGTTGTTGATGTAGAGCAAATTCGACCACCAGTATTTCTCACATGATCCAGCATTAATTACTGCTGCTTCATTTCCGTGTGCATTCCAGAAGAGATGGGGTGCCATGGACCACCAGAAGAACATCACAAATGCCAAGGTTGGAGTCAGTCGCAAGTATCGATGAAGGTAATATGCTACCAATGGAAACTTGCCCTTTTGTTTGCTCATTTGCTGGAGGGTAAGGTAGGAAGTGAGGAGCCCACTTAAAAAGAAAAAGGTATCAACTGAAAAAAATCCATTGACAATCACTTGAAATGGAAACTGCTTAGCTATTACATCGAATACAACAACTGCATTGTCAAAGTGACTAATGCCAAAGAAGTAGACATGACAAGTTACGACCCAGAACATACTTATGACTCGGATGCCATTGATGCAACCAATTGCATTTGGTGGCTGATGGGTGGAAAATATTGTGGGCAAAGTTTTGTGAAGGGAAAATGATGTTATGAGATCTAACAGGGGGGCAACATTTAGCCTCCTCTTCTTCTTCTTGGACTCATCCAGAAGAGTAGCATTTTCCTCAACCTCTGTGTCACTGACAGCTTGTTTTTCATCATGGTTGACAACGCCATCTTCAATAGGCTTAGTACCAGTTTTGTTTATAGTGTTTAATCTTCGAGTCGCTGTGTCAATGGCTGTACCGACCCCCGAGAGTAGCACGAATAAGCAGCAGATGACAATCATGGTGATAGCACCCGCGCTGTAAGGAGAAGTCCGCTGGAGTACGCATTCCGCCCCTACGTAGCTAGTCCGCAAACTCGTGTCGTTTATGACGTTAGCAATGTCGGTGGTTGTGCAGGTCGCTGGAAGGCAGAGAGCAAAAGAATAGGAGACAGTATTAGTAGCAATGGTGATCAGAAACTGCAGAACGCAATACTTTGTTTCGCCAGTGTCCAAACACTCGTCGTAGCTTCCATACGCATATATGTTTCCATCGAACAATCCGGCCTCTGGCTTACCGGACGCATCTAGTATTCTATAGAACTTGGAAATATTCAGTTGGTCTCTGGAATTCATGAGCTGGTAGAAACCAGCAGTACATTCCGGCGACAAGGCTTCTGATTCTTGCAAAAAGCTATCTCTAAACAGATTTTCAACAGCTTCTAGTTCTGCAGGAATGGAGCTCTGCAGTGACAAGCAGCCTGAGTGGCACAGCAGAATGACCAGAACGACGCCCAATAAAAGATTAGTGGCAGACATATCACAATAATAACGCGTGACTATTTGGTGACGTAATCATCGCTGTCACGCTTAGATTGAGAACGGCAATAGTGCTGTATTACAATAATAATAATGATTAAATTATAATGGTGAAAAAAATTATACAACTATGAAGTGCCTGTTATAATTTTCGATATGAGCAGCTGGGCTGTTCTTTGTAATGTAAATGTATTGTACCCACTTTGTGCTTATCCTAACAACTAATTGAAGTTATAACATTATCTTGATTAAAAAATAAAACTCATAGAGTTTAAGGTATCCTCCAGTCTCCAGTACATGTCTTCATAGCTTAATTTCAGTTGTTTTAAAAGCTGGATTATGAAAGTGGTACCTATGTTGATTAACAGTGTGCTGCAGCTTTTTATTCTCACTCTAACTGTTTAAGTTATGACAGTTGGCAAAATCCACCTCAGAATCATAGTATTCCTCACGGCAAATATCGGTCACAACTTAACAACTGCAATTTCCAGCCTGAACTGCAAGATTTTTGCTCATGCTCTAATTAACAGCATGGTGCATGCATTAACGCAATTAATTACACAACTACATGTATGATGCCAGAGCATAAGGGATACATAATCTATGCAATAATCCAGATTATAATTTAATGTATACATGGACACTCCTGCATGATCAAACACACAGTAACATGAGAAAATGCATTAACATTTGCACACAAATAAACTTTGCCAAGTGATGGTCATATTACATTAGTGCCTGACTAATCATTTTTGAAAACATTCTGTTGAAATTTTTTGGCATACAAATCAGCTTAACACAACTTGTGGCTGCCCCATGGTGTGCATTCAAATACACTCCTAGAACCAATTTCTGGAAATGCCCGCCTCCAAGAAGAAATAAGCAGGATGACCGTGAAGCAATGGCTCCCTGCAGAGCTGCAATGTAGCCCACATCATCGTCATTTTTCTCCCATAGCCCATTAATATCTTCAAGCTGCCAGATGCTCTGAAATGTTCTACCAAGAGCAGTTTCAATTTGCTCTGTGACGTAGTTAATATCATGAATTTGCTTTCCAAATTTTGCCAACGTGTCATTTAGTGTTGCACTGCCATACTTTCCAGCGTCTGTTGTCACAAATGCCTTACGCGACTGTGGAGTCTGTTCTTTGTAAAGTGACTCAATATTGTGCAGGCAGTTGGTAATATTCTGGCTGCGATTAAGCATAATCAAGTACCACTCAAGTCTGAGCATGACAGCTACAAACGTGCTGTTCCTGATGACTGATTTGATATAGTTATCTGCGTGTAGCTGCAACTCGGTACTGAACTGTAAGTTTCTGGCAGACATAGAGAGGTCTGCACTGCACCAAGGAGGCACATTTTGACATGCGAGCTCGGACTGCATGTGAAACTTCCACTGGTTGAATATCACCGTAATGCTTCGTGGGTGGTACTTTGAGTACAACTGGGAGTATAATGTCTTATCTGTAGAAACTGCTGTTGAAACACATACTAAGCACAAGGTTTGTACCACATGAAAGTTGTATTGCTTTAAGTACACGACGGCTTTGTCAGAATCACCAGTATTTGTACAATTGTGTTGATATTCCATTGAATGTGCATTCCTTTTGTACACGCAACCTTCCGGTTTGAAGAAAGGACAATTTTTTACTTGTATATCATCTATATAAACGAGTAACACTTTTCTCGGAGCCTCTTGAAGAAATCTTTCCCACGAAACTATGTGCGTCACTTCTGACCAATTGTAGTAATCATATTCCATTCTGTAGTAGTCGCTAAGTCTTTTAACGTTAATACCAGCTTCGCTGTCTCTCCACACATCGACACTGTGTATCAAATGTGACTTTCGCACGAATGGCTCGACCAAATAGGCGGGTAATTTGTGAGAGGAAGCCCAGCATCGCTGCGACAAGAGGCCTCGCAATCCAGCTACCTGCTGCCCGGCATATGCCAGTGTCAGCAGGAATCCTCTACTAGCGATGGTCGTGTCGACTCGTAAGCTGGTAGAGTGCCTCGCAACCAAACCCTCCCTCGAAATGACCAGCGTGGTCACAGTGAAAACGATGCACAGGCCTAGTAAAACTAGCAGGCAACGTCGCCGAGACATGATTGAGACATGTTTTGTAGAGCTTCATGGTAGTGGATTTTCCCGCATGGAATGCGACGAATATGGTCTCTCATGACGTAGACGTTTGTATTGCAATACAGGTATTACAGATAGTCAATCAACTACAATAACATAGCACAAGACATTACGTCATTTGTTGTAGGGAGCCACGTGGTGTTACTAAGGATGGTACGTTTACTTGCAGTTGTATGCTTTTGGATGTTAGGCATTTCTTATGGGATAACAGCATATAGATTGAATGTGTTTATGAGCTTGTATGTGTTTTTTGCGTGTGCGTACTTGTGTGTGTGTGTGTGTGTGTGTGTGTGTGTGTGTGTGTGTGTGTGTGTGTGTGTTGTGTGTGCGTGCGGTGTAGGGGCGCAAGAAGAAACCATTTATCGATAAAAAGAAGGCTCACACCTATAAGTTGGTTGTGCGAAGTCAGCATGATCCTCTATACGGAGATTCCGAAGAGTCGCAAAACTTGCTGCATTCAAACGAGGTAAGTTAATAATGCCAGCCCACATTTATATCCCGTTTTGCCGATTACCTAATATTTCCACTTACACTATGCCTTTAACTCGCATGAATCTCTATGTATGAAGTTTCATTGTGACTAGCAATCACAGTTGTAGTTAGAGTGGCCTACCAGCTATGTAATTACGGTCATGTAAGGGACAGCAAATCCAATATAAGTCTAGAGGTTAAGACAAGGACAGGGAAGGGAACTCTACTACATTTACATGTATACATGCAAACCGATTTGCATAAATATTTTTGTGTGTGTTTGTGTTATTACTTCTGTTCGAGGACTCATTCTGCACATTGCATAATCCATTAATGTCTGGTCTGCAAGGTGATTTCTTAGGAGAAATTATTGTTACATAAGTGACATGTGATCTCCATTTCCCTTCTAGTATTTCACTTTGAACACGTCAGTTATTACCTGTGCTGTTTACTGATCTTGAATTATATAGCCTGGTGGTGCACTGGACAGAGACGCTCAAGTGAAAGAGCAGATCAAATATGGTATCTTCTTTGACGACGATTACGACTACTTGCAGCACCTGAAGAAACCAGAAATGGTTGTTATGGAGCCAGTAATTGCCCCAGGACAAGGGGATGACCAGGGGACTGTAAGTGCCTGTGGTGTGTCCTGGGAAAGGTATTTTCAGCAAGAACAAAGCAGCTGATGTGTACTGTAGTTAGGAAATATGAGCCCCAGCTTTTATTCAAGACAAAAAACTGTACTCAAATATTTTCTTCATAATAGTGCTTATAATATATGAAGGAGGACATTATATGTTCATGTGTTTGCTCAACTGTTAGTGATTATTGATGAACACTTCTATTTGTGGCCATTTTGCTTACTTAGTTGAACTTTCAACACGTTGTTATAAATATGCATTGGTGTTTTAGTCTTTAAGACCATTCAGTAAGTACTGGCGTT
Organism: Ephydatia muelleri; assembly: GCA_013339895.1. Lineage (NCBI taxonomy): Eukaryota > Metazoa > Porifera > Demospongiae > Spongillida > Spongillidae > Ephydatia > Ephydatia muelleri. The sequence continues at coordinate 9,958,143 of JABACO010000005.1, forward strand.
CCATTAATTAGTCATTTCATTGTCTTCATTGACTTGACGTTCAGTTCAAGAGTGTGCTTGATATTGCTTCATCATCTAACTTGTTTCCATTGAAGTTACCACCATCTAATACTGGGAAGTCCTGCTTATTGTACCCTGGGTATATTCTTATGACCATGTTTGAGCAATGTTCGTGCTACGTGGTGTACTCAAATATCCACATCATCCCTTTGCAAAAATTTTGTTGCACTAGGTCCAAATGTAACGATTGCAGTTAATTAAGCCTTCAACTCTGTTGAGTCCAGCAACTCGTGCTAAAAGCCACATGCTATGTACGTCTTCATCGGCATTTTTTCGAATGATATGTTAACTTGATACTAAAAATTGCCAGACTTTGTGCACATTTCAAGAGTTTAGAGAAGGTGTGTGCCTGCAAGTTAGCAAACTTATTATAAATAACTGGTCACACGCTCATTAATGTAATAATCAGTGGAGCCCTGTTCATAATACTGATCAATACTTCTTATTGCCATTTATTAGTTTTGTTGCTGTTCTGTTTTATGTTGTTGCTTTCTTGGTGGGGGGCGGAGTCATAGCACAGTAATTATATATTATGTTACATTTATACAGCCGACGATAAAACACCTTGATGCCTTCGTACCACTTGTAGCTTTTCCTCAATTAATAGTCTCTTTCTTTGTTCATAACCATATCACATAGTGCAATTTCTATGGTTCTCAGTGTCACGGATCCAGCTGGAGGGATGGGGTCTATTTGCTCCCATATGTCATGCACTTATACACTTACAAGTAATGTACACGAATTTGATCGCAAACACCAGCTAGCATATCGTTTGGAAATTCCGACGAAGACACACAGCATGTGGCTTTTAGCATGAGACACTGGACTCAACAGAGTGGAAGGGTGACTTCGATCGTTACGTTCAACAGCATGACCAACATTTCATAAGAGCATGATGGGGATTTCTGGTTATGACATGTACGAATCATTGCGAAGAAAGCATTACTCAAACATGGTCATAAACATTTCCTATTATACCTGAGTACAATAAGCGGGAACGCTCAGTACTCAGTACCTGTAAAGAGTCTTACCAGAAGGCTCAGCTAAAAGCTGTCATATCAATTACAAAATTCCATCATGATACAATACTTGCATGAAAGAATATACAATTGCATGAGTTTTATCACAGTTCAAACTGCTGATCAGTGGTATCAAACTGAAGAGAAAATGTTTTTACTGAATTGTCAATTTGTGGCTGAAATTTCTTAATTGTAGGTATGGTGTAGATAGCACATCACATGAACGTCCACCATGTGGCCTGTTTGGCACATTGCACAGAACTACATGCGGTCTAATAGTACAGAATATTTCAAGGAGTTCAATTTTATAATCCTATATTCTCTTCAACTGATCCTCATTGTGTTTTATATGTTGGAAGAACATATAAATTTTATGCTGTTGCTCAGATTTTTGTATCGTGGTTTCTCTGTTCTCTATATGACAGGACAGTGTTCTGAACTGCGAAATTTAGCTGTATATTTTCTGTTTGCTATAGGTAGAGGCACCAGACCTTTCAATTCGATCATTTGGCAGAGACGTTGATTTAGAAGAAAAAATGTTTCCAACACGAGGTACGTCTGTACGAAGCTTTTCCTAAAAATGGTGACTTTGCAACCAACAATGCATAGACCAAGGAAGATTATGTGTTGTTACCTTCTAATTGTAATTGAGACCAACTCTCTTACCTATGATTAGCTGCTATTAGTATTAACTATGTTGTTAGGGTGTAGCATTAGTATATATTTATGATAGCTGTGAGGATTTGTCACTTTTGTTGGCGATCTCTGGCACATCTTAACAGCTCCACAGTTGGACTGGGACCCTGACATTGTAGATGCCCTGAAGACTGCTGAGGCTACATCTGATTTACAAGAGGAACTAGAGGATGACTTTATCCTCATGGTACATATTTCTTTCACTGTTCGTTTGGTAGCTTTATCTGCAATCTCTCTGTGCAGGCAAATGAAGGACAGTCTGCTGTCCCAGTGTATGTGACAGAAGTAGAGTGAGTACCATTGCTTCTTTTTCTGTATGGTATCAGTTGTGCAATATAGCTGCTTTTGCAGGCTCTATTGTAATGTAGAGGTAATGTTGGTATGTGCTGATCTGTCTCATTGGCTCAGAGCAAGAGGTTGAATAGTGGAATGCCACTACTTTTTACCTATATTGGGCTACACTCCTCAAGAAAAAACGATAAAAGAGCCCATAATTGCAGCTGCTCAACTTGGTGTGCCATCCCCATGCATTGTTGGATTATACATAGTGTCCACAAATGAATAGGACAGGGTTAAATGGTTATAGCTTTTTGTTGCAATAAGTTAGTTGATTTTTTGTACTATGATGTAGACGTAAAGAGTTTCAACAGTTCGGTAACTAAATTCAAATTTATCAAGGGCCTCTGTAATAATTAATATTCAATGTACCTCATAATAATAATTGATTTGAGTAAGTATTTTTAATTAGCCTATGGTCACGTGATCTATTTAGGATTGATTAAATTTCAAGTTACGAATTCAATACAGAGTTATTAAAGCTACATATCATGTTGGTTTATGGCTTATTAAGTCAAATATAACTACAATTTTACATTTAGAGAAACAACTCAATTACTGATATCAAATATTAACTTCAATAGTTAGTTACAATGCAATAAGACTGATCAAATACTTCATATAGAATGGCTAAGCGCTCACGCTGAGTGAACTTGAGTGTTGGTAGGTATGGATGTACGCATTAGTGTACTTGGTGGGACCCTGAGGAACCAGTTATGCCTGGATGCAGCAAATTCAGTGACTTTGAACTGGAAGATGTGGAAGGGTGACTAAATATATACATAGGTACATTGCATTCATGCATGGTACACATGTAGATATAGAAGGTATTTTTCTTGCTCTTCAATGCAAAGGGAAGCAGAGACAAAACAGCAAGATTGAAAGTAGTGGTAGGGAAACAACTACTGTATCAAAATTTGATATTGACATCACATTAGTCAAGATGATGAGCTATTTGAACTACCATCATCTACCTGTGATGACAAAGACATATGTACAGCAAGATGAGTACAACCATAGCTACCAGCACATCATCCATGGCTACCAACGCAATCTCATCAACAAGTACACTCAGCATGCATCCATGGCTACCAACATCACACTCTTTACACCAAGTACAACAAGTATGCATCCATGGGCTATTAACTTATCATTACATCCATGGCCACCAACACATCACATTGGGGTGGGGGGAATGACACCGCTAACTTCCCCCTGAGAGGTGGGTCAGGGCACCACCCAGTCACCATAACAGCACTGTCCGCAACCCACGATGGCCAGCTCTGGTGAGAAATGCAGGAGCGGCGGTTGGTGGTGCCGAAGTCCTCAAAGATGGGCCGGCATGTTGAAACCTGAACCTCACACGGAGCGACGCTTGGCTATACCTGGCTACATATGCTTCCCTCCTAACGTCAGTGTGACTCTCTCTTCATAGTGCTTCACTTTTCCCTCACGGTACTTGTTTGCTATCAGTCTCGAGTTTGATATTTAGCTTTAGGTGGAGTTTACCACCCCTTTGGGCTGCATTCTCAAACAACCTGACTCTTCAAAGACAGTTGATCTGTTAGTCATAATATTTACATACCCATTTCAACGCTACACACATATGCACATCGAAAGCAAATACATTCTATATGCTACACACACAACATACTTTTTGCCAGTTGAATATAGTGAGGACAGACCATAGATACTATAGATAATGGATTGGAAATGGGCTTTGTTAACACGAATTAATACATTTGATCCGAGGGTCCCGGGTGTCCACTCCATAAAGCTCCTTGTTACCCATTGGTATGGACATTTTATCATGTTGTAGCCTCTAGACAAAGAGGAATGCATCTAATCCTGCATATTTACTGTGTAAGCATATTTCCGACAGTTTTTGGTTGCTTTGTCACCAACCTCATGTGTATAAAATAATTGCATCCGTATCTCGGCAAACTGTACTTCATAAGAATATGAAACAAGCACTAAGCCACGGTATAGCCATCCTTTTATCAATTAAACATCCTACAGGCTATGAAAAACAGCATGCCTGGTAATTGGTGAGAGCGCGTCTGACTCACTGCACTCATCCAAGAGATTTACCAACTTGCAAGAGCGCTCTAAGAATGGCAGAACTCTCAAACCATTTGTCCTTAAAAAAAGATACAAATGCAAAATATATTCATATTCTCACATTTCTATGCAGTTCAAGAGAGCTTACCGAAGATAAACGTTGTCGAAAAACCCTTGTCAGTCTTTGTCTGCAACTTTGGGGGGCAAGGTGCGAATGCCCAATTAACGGTTCCACGGACACCTCATGAGAATATGTACAGAGCTCAATGGCTCATGTGATCCGTTTCCAATCCATTAGCCATAGTATCCATGGACAAACTTAGCTTCCAGGACGATTACTGCACAAACCACCAAAAGCATTTGTGATGATAATAATGCAGAAAGACACTATACGAGTTCAAAAACAATTAGGTTCCCAATGCAAAAGTACTTCTGATTTTCCACCACACGAATCTAAACGAATAGCACTCCGATTAATGAAAATTAATTCTGCATTGAGCTTTACGTTAGTGATTTGAAATTTAGCGTATAATTGGTTATCGTTATTGTTGTTGATTGTGGTTAGTTAACATTAAAGCACTTAAAATGTAGTTTGCGCTATTATTATCTGTCTGATGATTGCATCTATAACCTTATAATTAGCTAATAACTATTGTTAGTAGGAGTCCCTGTGCTGGTCATTTGTGGCCAGCTGTACATGTGCAATGCTAGGTGCAGCCCAACTGCATATTCATTGCTCACTTGATAGCATGAGAGCTTGCCAGATGTCTAGCCCTCTTCCTGATACCTATTTTCAAAGAATAGTCGTAATCAAAATATTTCATTGTAGAAAACCATCCACACAAGCGTTGTTGTTAGTGTAATATATTGTGTGTGTGGGTCAATTTTAGAGAATAAGCGGCCCCCTGACAAAGAAGCAAATAAGTCCTCTACTCGAGGAACAGGGTACGATTCCAATTTGGATGCCTGATTCACCGTTAGCTTATAGTCTCCACATATTCTAACTGTCCCATCCTCTTTCACTATTGGCACTATTGGTGCTGCCCAATCCGCAAAAGGCACAGGTCGAATCACCCCCGACGTCTCTAGACGTCTCAACTCCACCTCAATCTTATCCTTTAGGACATAAGGCACGGAACGGGCTTTATAAAACCTTGGACTAACCAATGGATCAACTGAGAATTTAGCAAAAACTCCCTTCAAGGTTCCCAATTCGTCCTGGAACAACACTCTATGCTTCTCCAACAGCTCTTCCAGGTTCTTATTCACCCGTACATTGTGAATCTCCCCCCAATCAATCTTAATAACTTGCAACCAATTCCGGCCCAATAAGTTTGGTCCCTTCGCATTCACTACTAGCAACGGTAAACGGGCTGTTTGAGACTTATATGATACTACCACTTCTGCCACTCCCGCAATAGATAACGGCTCTCCCGTATAAGTGCTTAATCGAGTTCCCGTAGGATGCAACGTTGGCACTCCCTTTTCACTCGATCCCCACAAATCCTCAAACATTCTTTTGCTGATTACAGTCATAGCAGCACCCGTATCTAGTTCCATATCAATTCTAGCCCCGTTAATCTCCATGGGTACTATGAATGGCTGCACTTTGGGCAAACCCAACACATTCAATGTCTGTAAAACCTCTTCCTCATTCTCTTCGTCGTTTATTCTATGAGTTTTCTCTACAGCATCTTCTCTCTGGTGAGTAACACCTCTACACACTTTGGCTAAATGCCCGCGTTTCCCACATTGACTACAGATTGCTCCCTTAAACCTACAAGATGAGGCATAATGGTTTCCTCCACATCTGTAGCATTCTATTACTTTATTAGCCTTTTCCTTTGGTCTACTTCCTACCGCATTGATCACGGGGGGTACAGTGGTAGGCACAGAGGATTGTAACTCAATTGCATGTTTATTTGCAGATTCCACTGCTAAGGCTATTTGAAATGCCCTTGCGAATGTTAACTCAACCTCTCCTAGTAGGCGCCTCTGAATACGCTCGTCCTTCACCCCGCAAACTAAACGGTCTCTTAATACGTCCTGCAGAGTATCACCAAATGCACAATGTGTCTTAAAGCAGCTGCAAAATCCGCAATGGACTCCCCTTCTCCCCTTACACGGGAATTAAATTTGAACCGCTGCATAATAACTGAAGGCTTGGGTTGGAGGTGGCTAGCCACTAACTCTACAATCTCCTTATAGGTTTTCTCACCTGGTTTAAGTGGTGTCGACAAATTTCGTATTAGTCGATACGTCGGCGCTCCACATGAACTCAGTAGAACGGCGCGTCGAGTCTCCTGTGTGTCGACTCCATTCGCCAAAGTAGTGCTCAGCACGCTCCACGTATGACCCCCACTCTTCTGTCCCTGGCACGAACTCCGGCAAAAACCCGTGTTTCACCGACTTGACTAATGTTTATCAACAGATGAGATTAGATGATGCCTCCAAAGCATATACTACTATTAACACGCATAAAGGTCTGTTTGAGTACAACCGATTACCTTTTGGGGTGGCATCGGCCCCAGCCATGTTTCAGAGGGCTATGGAATGTGTGCTACAGGGTATAGATCACACAGTGGTGTACGTTGATGACATTCTGGTAACGGGTGCATCGATAGAGGAACACTTACATACTTTAGACAAGGTTCTAAGTAAACTTGCTGAAAGTGGGTTGCGGCTTAAAAAGGCCAAATGTATATTCATGGCTTCGTCTGTAGAATATTTGGGTCATCGTATTGATAGTGAAGGGTTGCACCCTACCGATGCCAAGGTTCAGGCAATAAACGAAGCACAATCACCCAAGAATATCACAGAATTAAAATCTTTCTTGGGACTGCTTAATTATTATTCCAAGTTTTTGCCAAACCTTGCCTCCAAGCTGTCCTCTTTGTACCAATTGTTGAGAAAACAGCAGAAATGGAGTTGGACATCTGAACAGGAGCAGGCGTTTGCTGCTGCGAAAAACATGTTGAAGACGTCAGCTCTTTTGGTGCATTATGATAGCCACAAGCCAATCCTTCTGGCGTGTGATGCTTCACCCTACGGGATAGGGGCAGTACTGTCCCACGAAATGGAGGATGGATCTGAGAGACCTATAGGATTTGTTTCACGTACCTTGTCACCTGCTGAAAAGGGTTATTCCCAATTGAATAAGGAAGCTTTGGCTATATACTTTGGTGTTTCCAAATTTCATCAGTACTTGTATGGTCGTCCTTTTACAATCTTTTCTGACCATAAACCACTTATCTATTTATTTGGAGAACATAGGGGTATACCACCTATGGCCTCATCTAGAATACAGAGGTGGGCTTTAGCACTTAGCACGTACCAATACTCAATCAGATACAAGTCTGGAGCTCAACATGCCAATGCTGATGCCTTCAGCCGTCTGCCCAGCCCACAATCCATTAGTTGCGTATCCACTCCTGGGGATGTTCTTACCTTGCTTGACTTACTCTCAACTATTCCTATTACGGTTAGCCAAATTAGGGGTTGGACGGACCGAGACCCAGTTCTGTCGAGAGTTCGAGGATTTGTTAAGAGTGGGTGGCCTGGCGGAAATCTAGGTGATGATTTGAGCTCCTATCAGCAGAGAAAGAATGAGTTGAGTGTTTTGGATGGTTGTTTGTTGTGGGGAGCTAGAGTTATCATTCCACCACAGGGCAGGCAACAAGTCTTGGCAGAATTGCATGAATCGCACCCAGGGATTAATAAGATGAAAGGTTTAGCTCGAGGATATGTGTGGTGGCCCAATATGGATAAAGAGATAGAGGACATAGTCAAGCAATGCGACACTTGTCAGTCATCTCGATTCCTGCCACCAGTGGCTCCTCTCCATCCATGGGAATGGCCCCAAGAACCCTGGTCTTGGGTGCATGTTGATTTTGCAGGGCCATTCATGGGACATATGTTTTTGGTGTTGATTGATGCCCACTCAAAGTGGCTCGAGGTTCACCTTATGAAGTCGATATCAGCGGTACCTACTATTGAGCGTTTGAAGAGCATATTTGCAATTCATGGGGTACCACGGAAGATAGTAACAGACAATGGGCCGGCTTTCGTGAGTGAAGAGTTCAGATTGTTTATGAGTCAGAATGGTATCATCCACGTCAAGTCTGCCCCCTATCATCCCTCGACAAACGGTTTAGCCGAAAGAGCCGTTCAGACTTTCAAACAGGGTCTTCTACACCAAAAGCTAGGATCTATTGAAACAAAACTATCTTGTTTCTTGTTTAAGTACCGGTTGACTCCTCACAGTACCACAGGTTCGTCACCGGCTGAACTTTTGCTGGGTCGTCGCCCTCGTTCCCGACTTGACATTTTGCATCCTGACCTTGCTGTTCGAGTGGAGTCTCGCCAAGCCGCGCAGAAGCAGGATCATGATACTCGGGGTATCAGTGAGCGTAAGTTTGTTGAAGGTGACCTAGTATACATTCGGGATTTTCGTTTTCCCAAGAAGTGGATTCCGGGAGTCATTGTCACTGTTACCGGGCCTCTCTCCTATACTGTTAAGATTGGAAGTGGAGTAGTCCGCAGACATATAGACCATCTGAGGGCCCGCCACAACTCTCAAGTAGACGCTAGTGATGATGTATATGTGGACAACCCTAATGACATTACATCAGGTCCGTCAAGTGCCCCTGTGGTTTCACCAAGTTCTTCGGACGAAAGAGCTGTTCCTACTGCTGATTCATCTTCATCTGAGCCTTGTGTTCAAGCTCCCCCTGAAGTACCTCTCTTGTAGCGGCTTAAACGAGTGGCTCAGACACTACAGTTAGTGGGTACTGTCTCACTATGTGTGGCTGCATTGCAATGCACATGCATATTGGAATACCAACACTTGTCAACAGCTTGCCACATTCTGCTTCAGCATAGCCGCTATCAACACTATACCTCAATCTAACAACATGCACCTCACTATCTGTAAACATACAGTAGTATAAACTTTGGGTTAGTACAAGCATAGTTTGTGTCTAAATCATTCCTCAAACAACAGATAGCATGTATTTCGAATGTAGTTCAATTGAGTCCAAGATTGTGATATGCACGTTAATATCACTGGAAACCTTAGGTATAAGAATCACCGAGAAATAATTAATGTTTTAACAGAGATGCTTTTATGCAGGCTTGTTAGCTGTCTTGTTAAAGTCTGAATTGTGTCTGGGTTCGTACATGTATAAGAAGATGTTATTTTACCGTAAGTACATACTGCTACTTTAGCTACACAATACTAATGCTTTGAGGAGTGTACCTATTCTCTTGTTGGCAGAATTGGATTAAGTAAATATGCCATAAAAAGAACGTCATACTGCTGCAAACTATTAAATGGATGATCAAATAATTCCTTGAAGAACATAACAGTTAAGATCTAGAAGCGTATGGCTTGATGTTGTACAATTCAAAACCCTCTGGATCTGTGAGGTACATGTACTGAACTGCATGTTGTAAACCCCATCACACAGTGATGAGGTCACTCCATGGTGGCAGACAAGAGGGGATTTCCAGTGTGCTGAAGGGAGTGGCTCCAGTGATGAAAGTGATGGCGATGATGAGGAAATGGAAGATGATGATGATGATGATGATGATGATGATCGACCAGCGGGCCTTACAGAATGTTCACTTAGTTCGTCTGTTGTTCCCCGTAGTGAAGGTATGTTTGCATGGCTGATGTTGCTTCTGTTCCCCATGTGGTTCACAATTTGCGTTCTTTATCCCATTCCAGTCCTCACTTTACTGGATAACAGATTTGAGAAGGTTAGCCATCTTAATAGTGGTACGTGCTGTTTTGTCCACTTTGTCCACCTTTCAGTTCTACCTCTCCTCCCCTTTCACTAGTTGCAATCCTTTGTATATCTTTGATATTTGTTCCTTTCTTGCTAGCTAATGGAGGAATATGATGATGATAACATTGGTAATTTGGCTGAGGATATTGAGGGTGCAATGCCCACTGATGGTGACCAATGGCTGATACAGACTGCTGTACAGGACTTTGAAGACAATTTCACTTTCAATAGCCAAAGGTATGATAATCAGCAAACGCATAGCTCTATATGTGTAAAGAGACCTAGGTCTATTTGGGCAGGCACTTTGTAATTAAGCATGGATTGGTTTTGATTGGGTATACAGTAGGTTGATTATAAGCGATGTAAGTAATACATGAATACAGCTATTCTGAGTACATGAGCTTGTAGATGCCTTGCTCAGTGCTCAAGCTAGGTACAAATCCTACAGGTACATATATCAATGGTTGATAGTGGTTGTATGTCGGATCCGTTGTCATACTGCATGTGGGCGGAGCATTTCTCATGTCACTCACTGCTTTCATTGAAGTCTAGAAAAGAAAGTGGGTGAGGGAGTCTCTGGAGGAGTGATTGATGAAGATACTGAAACTGAAGGTGAAACTGAACTAGTAGAAGTGAATGATGAGCAGGGGCACCAATGGGATTGTGAAAGCATCTTAAGGTGCGTGTGCTTATTAGTCAGAAGCCCAATGTTGTGTATCTATACAACTCTGATAGGCAAATAATTGGATTGAAATAAAATCAGGTTATTCTGGTCTCATGAAATGCATGTTGATGATGTGTTGCATTTGGGAACTGCTCCTCAAAACTCAAGGATTTTCATTATTGACTTCATTCTGGTTAAATATTTTAAACAATGAGTTCAACTATGTTCTGTAGTTGAGGGAAATTGACTGTTCGCAGTTCATTTAACATTGTGGCCAACTAATATGAAAAGATCAATTTTCATTTCTTTCTTTTTTTAGAGTGGATTGACTCTAGATAGTAATCAGTTACTAGAGTCCATTGAAATGGTTTAGACACCACTAGCTTGCTAACTTCCATTAAAATATATGCAGCTAAATCTGTTGTTTGAGTGTATGTGGTTAAGAACCTCCCATAACATATGGAGCAGTATTGCATCATATAATTTATATCTGATCTTGCACACAACTTTTGATTAATATTTGAGAGATTTTCATTTTGTTCGCAATTTCTGAACAAGCAAGTATGTGTTTCAGTCCTATTCAGTTTCATTCTTTGCTAGCTTCAGAGTGTGAGCAATGGTAATGACTATGCTCATTTGAAGGTGTTGTATGTTGCCTGGGTACAGTGTAATGCAGCACAGTTAAATATTTGTAGCCTCTAGGGGAGGGGCATGTTGCTCATTCAGTCCCCTTCGTGAACAACCATCTCCCTGTTTCTATGTTCATCTAATATATGTACATACTGATGTTCTTTGAAACAATTATTGTGGTAAGGAGGAGGTTAATATCTGCCTTGTATTCTGTATGTTGTGTTCAATGCATCCTTTCATTAGTGTATTGTTCTCACTGGCTCTACAGCACATACTCAACTCTGTACAACCATCCCACCAAGATCAAAGAACTTCCTGGCCCACGTAGTATATCAAGGAGGATGGACATTCCCCAGAAGACAACTAAACCTGAGACACAAGAGGATCATGAACAGTACAATGATGGCAGCAAAGGTTAGTTGTCTTCCAGACATTGCAACTACATTATCGAAGCTGTAATGTGTGTACAGCTATCATTCATAGACCTAAAGAAGAAAGCAAAGAGGACAAGAAAGCAAGGAAGAAGCTAATCAAAGAGGTTAAAAAGGTAAGGGATTCCTTCTACTAGCAGCTGTTGGATTGTATCGCATTCATAGGAGAGAAGAGTACAGAAGAAAGCTACCAAAGTTGCCTTCAAGACAGAAGAGTTGCGGATGGAGAGAATGATGGTAGCACAGCGAAATACAAAGCCAGTCGTCTGATAAGCGAGATGGACTGGGGACCTGTAACCGGTCATTGAGTTTTATTTGACATTTTAATTACAATCAACCTTCAATAAACATAAATCTATTTATTAATGTTATGCTTTATTGTACCACAATTAATGCGAACAAGAACGAAGTATTGCGATGGACAACAGCGACTCAGATCGTCCTAAGAAGAAAAAAAAACACTCATCCACTAAAAAGCGAGGGAAAGAAAAGGAAAAAGTACATAAACACCACCGCGACAAAAGCCATAAGCATAAGAAGAAATCGCAGGACTCGAGAGATCACGGAGAACATTCACAGGCTTGTCCAAGCGTGCAATTGCCGTTACAGCCGCCTGCAGTTGAAGGTATCCGCAATAGTGGTAACTTGCTTTAGGTTCATGCAAGTGTGACTGGCACGCGGGTATTGCGATGAAGGGTTTTTATTTTGGGCGGTTACTGTTCCACATCGCAGTGCATGCTCAGCTGGCCGGGTTCTAGGATACAATCTATTTGGTGTCATGTGCAGAAACACAGATGAAAGCTCCGTCCAGAAGCTTTGTCCCTATGACCAAAGAGCAGTTTGAGAAACAGCAGAGCGTTGTTACACGGGTGTACGATCCAGACACTGGCAGACATAGGTGAGGTGATGGAGGGACCAATTGACTGTTTTCAAGGACATCATGCCATAGGTTAGTTAAGGGAACTGGAGAAATCATAGAAGAGATAGTCAGCAAAGAAAGACAAAAGCAAATCAACAAAGTGAGATCGAAAATATATGTGCTCATGGTGAAAATGCAAATTGTCTTCCACGATAGCAAGCAACGCGAAATGAGGGTGTGTCCTTTCAAGCAGGGATGGCCAAGTTGCTCTAAAAGTGCATTCTCTAACAAGTCAGCTCCGCATGTGTTCGTATGTAGGTGACTGCAGTTCTCATTGTGACACCAATAGAATCATGACCACACATGGTCATGCTTAATGCCATGCATTTGTGTTACTTTTTGATTGGAATAGGAATATGGGGTGGAGTAGTGGGTGTGGCTAAATCAGACTCGTACGGGACTGTACCAGCAAACTAGGGAATTTGGAGGGAACGATATAAGTTCTCAGTGGGGGCTGGCCTAATGACCTTCAGAACTGTACTGTCAGCTGAAGCTCAGTGGGACTAAGGAAGATCTGCAACAATTAGTGGCATTCAAAAAGTCAAAATATGTTATCTCTTGAAATATATGATCATGCATATCATGGATGTTGGTTGTGGTTAATTAACAATTTCTTTTACATCATTATTAACTTTCCTAGAGAATGTGTGTAAAACTGCCTTTAACATGTAAGCAGCCCACATTAAAGATGACTACACCATTTCAAATCAGCCTCATGTTAAAAAATGTCCTGCAATTAGTCTCTCTCTCTCTCTGTCTTCGGTTAAACCTATGCATACGACAGTCTTCATTTTATGGACTGGAGCCGTGAAAGGATCTCTGAATAAACATCTGTCATCTGGAAATTAAACCACCAGCATAATAACATCACTTAATGAGTAACAGCACCACACAAACAGAGACAAAATAAACACCCACACACTAACATAAAACATGCACACACACACACACACACACACACACACACACACACACACACACACACACACACGCGCGCGACCTGTTCTTCATAATTAGGTTTCATTTGCGGTAAGTGTTTTAGAAACCTCATCCCCATACTGCACCACTGCTCCGCTTCCTTGAAACGGAGGGAGCTGTATTGGTGGGTAGTATTGTCAATACCTAATGCATGTAAGCAATACCTGTAGAAGTGAATGCCACAATTCCATGCCTTTGTCAGGAACCATAATACCTCCATTTCTGGGAAGCTATTCTGAAACAAAGAAGGCATATTTTACCAAGTAGTGTTGACAAATAAATATGTGATTCTGATATACAGTCATGCATGATTTTCAGACATACCCTTATTATGCATAGGCATGATCTCCTTTCTATAAGTACTGTAGTATTATACACATAATATATGCTAAGTAATTAATGTCTTAGTCACTTGTATAATTACGAATATTAGAACTTGACTTGCATTACCAACATCAGTGAAGAAAATATTATACTAGACCTCAATCAGTATCAGGTTGCACAATTCACATAACAAAAACGATTGAACTAGAACCTATATCAGTATCATTAAATTATCCAACGTATTACTCTAAGTAACAATTGCCTTTATAACCTTGTGTTGGGAGAGGGAAACATTTCACGGTTGATGAAAACCCTCTAATATCAAATTCAAATCATGATCTCCTCAGCTTAACTGCCTGCATTCTCAGTGGGGGAGCTTAAATTTAATGTCTAATGTCTTGGGTGTTATCGCGGGGGGTATGTTTGTACACATCTGGGTGTATGGAAATTCAAATTAATGCCAGTTAGTTATTGTGCATCAGAACTAAAATCCGACAGCACACGAACATTTGACATGCATTTTAGCTCTGGGCTGAAATAGCTCAAAATGCTATATGTGCTGTCGGATTTCGTTTCTGATACACAGTTACAAAGTGGCATTATTCTTAATGTCTGTACATCTAGGTGTACAAACGTACCCGGGATGACACCAGGACATTAGACAATGAGGTAAAAACATTAGTGAGGCATTTGTTAATTTTTTTACTTGTGAGCAAATGCTAATCGATGTGTATTTAGCCCTCTGGACGGCCTTGGAATGGGTCATGTGCAATCTAAACATTAGACCTGGTTAATCCAAATTGCTCATATATATAAACCATATTAGTACCTTAGGCCTTGAGTCCAGTACTTCCAGCACCTCAGTAAGCACATTCCAGCCCTGCTCTTTGCTGGCCATGTCACTGCTACTCTCAGCTCCCATGGTGAGCATAACAAGACTGTGGTAACACTTGCTGATGGGAGAATAACATAGCCAAAGTACATAGACGGTACTAATATAAATTACTAGCCTAAGAATATATTCAGAGCTAAATACACACCTAATAGCTTGCGAATGTCTATTTTGTTAGAACCACACAATCCAACCTTAGTCTGATAAAGTCAGCTTGCTTGACTTGGAGATGTTGTTGAATGGCCATTTTTAAACATCGAATCCCAACACTGCCTGCTGTAGGAGGTCCCTGAATAGCCAAGGCTACAGAGAGGGGTTAGATGTATTCACTAACTACAATGAGAAATATACCAGATGTGTCACCTGCAAAGGACTCATATGTCTTTGGATCAACATGAGAAATTGCTGTAACTTTGGTAACCAGCAAATCCAAATCAGGAAGTCCTAAATGTAGTTTGGCTTCAAACTCATAGAGTGTCAAGAGTGGAAGAGTGGGGTCGGTAGTGTCCATCCCACCATGGAGCCGCTGGTCAATAGCATTGAATCCTGAAACATGCTTCAGCACAGTCTCCAATGCCAAAGTCTAAACATCACCATTTGAAGCCACCAAGTGATATACCAACTGTAAAGACAACCTAACCACCCTTCAAATGGGGCTTACTTTCTCGTCTTGTTGTTTGGACGACCTTGCAAGATTGATACCAGCAGCTGCAGCCATGAGGTGACACGTCTTCTGTCGAGACAATACACTTGTCTCTGATGTCATCAGGTTTGAAAGCTGCAGTGTACAATAATTACAGCTGGGCCTGTGCGTCCATAGCTGTGCTCAACGTACCTCACCACAGGCATCAAAGAATTGCCCCATTTCGTTGTAATTCTCTCCACACTGAAGTGCTAGGTTCCACGCTATTTTCATGAACCACAAGGCATCTGCCTCCCGTGAAGCACTTGATTGGAGGGTTTTGAATTTCTCCTGAGCTAGCTTCACATATGCCAGGAGACTTTGAAGGGTTGCACTGTAGAGGACACATGAATTTATGCACTGTAATGCAATCTCTTCATTAACATGACTTACACTTTTTCATTTCCAGGACTACTATCGTTCCCAAGGATAGTCAGCTTTAGTCTGATTAGGCACCTAAATTTACATAATGACACTAACTTACCCTGTTAATTGTATACACACAGATCAACACACAGCAACACATGTGTATGCAAATGCACAAGTGACAACACCAAGACCTTAAAGCTGTAAAGGTTTGCTGGGAGTTACAAGTATGATCAATGAGCTTTTCTAATGCAACAGTGGCAATATTCCGGTTGCTTTTCTACAAATCAAAACCCATGTTAATAACAGTCTTTCGACTGAAATTACTGAATACATGTACCTCAAAGGCCATCTGAGCTACAAGTGATACAAGTCCCAACATGTCTTCATTCTCTGCACTGCACTTAGCCATGGCAACAACTGCTTGAATGGCTGAAAATATGAACAAGGTTTTTAAATGAGAGGGGTTTGACGGAGACAATGTACCCTGCTCTTCTTTTCCAAGTAGCATTGCCAGCTTGAAGTCTAAGAAGTGGCAGAATGGTGACTCTAGGTCATGTTTCTTTGCCTGCTGGATCGCTTCAGCAGCCTACTTAAGGATCAATGCGTTGCATTTCTGGGGTAAGAGAACACAACAGCAGTGCTTACCTGTTCATACTCCTGAAGTTGGATGTAACAGGCTGCTCTGTTGCGCTATAAGGTGCAGGGTAATAAGATAGCGTATGAGGTAACTATGGGCTCCTACATAAAGGGAGAGGGTTTTGAAGTGCATATTTTACAACATTAAAAGGAGAACTATTGAACTTCACTGCATGCAAGCCACACCCACTATGAAGATGTGGTTTAATCGGATAACCCCCAGCAAATGTCTAATGCATTAAAACTCGTTATTTGTTATTCCTATCTTGCTTATAGATATAGCAAAATGATTAGTCACAAGTGCTTAAATCAATAGGCAATATATTATAAATTGCATCACAATAAATACCAGTAATAGAAACCTGATTGAATTGACTGCCAAAGGTATCTTAATTAAACACCAGTCCTGTTTTTCATTGTTAGATATCTCAGTATACCCGTACCCAGTATAATTATAACTATCTTGAAGAAAATAAAATTATATCTCAACAGAAGTTAACCTTGCACCTCTGAGTCTGACAATCATAAAATAAGCTACAGATAATTACACGTTGGTACATAATCAATATTTACCCTTGCCCCGTTTTGAAATACACATGTGCTCGTTTGAAAAGTGCTAACACTGAACACACAGCTGCACTTAGACAATGAGGTGAGTTCAAATATTTGTGAGAAAAAATGTTGCATACATTTTAGATGCATACACTTCCAAAAGTTACAGAACTCCCTACCTGAAGTTTGGCCACACCACTACCTCCCTCCTGCAAAGGGAAGATGCTAAGAGAATAGTTATACCAGCACACCGCTTCTTTGAAGTCAGAGGCCTGCAAACCAGTTATTGTCCATTCAAACTGAGTCATCAGTTGCATGCAGCACCTGCCTCGTAAGCCTTGGCAGCCTGCTCCCAAATCACAACATGGAATCGTTTCTTGGTTTTGATATCCATGGGATCTCCGGTGTTGTGGGCTTATAGAGCACATCTTTGTGATACTAAGACTTGCAGAGTCTGGGAAACACAACCTACCAATGATGCAATCCTCAACTAACTGCTTTGCCTCACTGTTCTGACTGCTATTCAAAAGAATATCCTGAAAAAAAATCGAGGGCCGGGGAGATGGGTGTAGGCACATTATACATTTTAACATGTAGCATGCATTGTTACCAAATGAAGTAGGTGGATTTCGTGCACATCAGGAGTGCCCTGGAACCTCTTCTCCAACAGTTGAATGCCAATTGATGCTAACTGCTGCCTGGTGTACAGCAATGATACAATGAAAAACTAACATTAAATGGGTACAATTGAATATTGTCACTTAAGCCATGTCATGCTGCTCTACATGCATCCCCCTCACTGGTTATGTTGAGCAGCTAGTCGTACAAGGTTCAGTGCTGACTCTACACTGAGATCTGGGTGCTGAAGTGTGTCTTTGAAAGCTGCATAAAACAAAAATCAAATGCAAATCACAATGAATTGAACATCAAACTACAGCAGTGCACATTGTAGTAGACGTGCAATAAAAAATAATGAGCATCAGGTGTCCAAAGCCAATCAAGCTTAGTGTAGCATGTGGAGACTGAATTTCAGTAAAATTGAATGTAAGATTATTTTTTAGTTACAGATGTACATGTACAGATCAACCATATTGTATTACACTAGATGATACATTTTCATGTGCACTTAGTACAAAGAACAAATAGCACATTGCAATGTGCTTGCATAGAAATATTACATAAATGCGGGAGAGGATAGGGGCTATTGGCTTGTGCAGTACTTACTGAGCATACATTGTACATCTATGATATTACATGGATAGGATGGTGAGTGATAATAACGAATAGCGCAAAATTGAACTACATATAAGATTATTTGCATACAGTAATTTTTTTCTCATTGTTCAAGTTATAAAAACGAAAATTTCTTACTCAAATATAATGGAATATATGAAAATACCGCACAGTGAAATTTTTTTGACAGGAAATTTAATTAATGAAAAAAAAAAAGGGCGAATTATGGTGCATGCACAAATAGTGACCTACCAGTAATTAGCCTCTCATCTCCATTGTCATATTGCAATAGAATGTTGGACTTAAGCACAAGACCAGCAGGATGGTTGTGCTCTGAATTTGCCAAACTGATGGCATTCAGAGCTTTCTGCCAGTACAAGGATCCACCCCACTGCAAGTATGCATTAGCCAGAAGACGCAGAGTGCGAGCCTGTATGTTTAGTCCCCAAACATGAGCGCAATATGCATGGCATATTCATCTTAGACAAACCTGCTTCATTGCACCCACAGAAGTACAACCTCGTCCAATATCATAGCTCTCTCTGAATGGAGAGGCTTAATAAATGTATTAGTCTGTATAGCTGAGCTGCTGCTACTCACTTCAGCCATATAACACTGCTTTGGAAACTCTCTTTCTGAAATTCATCCAGCCCTAGGTTATAACACAGCAATGTGAGATATGCAGTCTGCAATGTGAATAGGTCGCCATTTGATGAAAAAAGATACACACATACATTTATATACACAGACCTCTTTTTCTAAAAGATGTAGTAATTCTTTTGCTTGTTGAATAAACCTTATGGCTGCGTCATGCTGTCCCAAACCTAGCAACTGAATGTCGTTTGTTGTGACATTGGAATAAGCACATTTTTCTCTTACAGCCTCTGCTCTGGAACATAGTATCCTGAATAAGGACTTCAAGTTTGAAGGTTCTTTGCACAGTGCAGGGAAATTTGCATTGAACTTTTCCCAGCACTAGAAACATTTTAACTCGAAGCATTGACACTGTTACCTTAGAAACCACTGCAAACCTCGATTGCTAGCTGAAGAGCTGTGTCAGCCATTGTGGGGTTATTGCAATCTGGAAGATGGGGTATTGGCTAGACAAATTGAACTAAACACCAGTTACCTACCAAGCCAAGCTCTTCCTGCTTTGGTAGCCATCTATGTGTCATTTGATATTTACATATGCAAGTTACTCTCAATATGTATGTGTGCACCTACGGCCAGCTGCTTCTGATATATGTTCTCTGTCTGCTCTGAAGGGGTACACATGAACACCACATTGCATGCTATATGACGTACTGGAAAAAAAAAAAAGAAAATAAGACCAGTGCTTCGTATGTACATATAATTCTCTGAGCATTCAATCACTACCCGGCTTACATTGCGCGTTTAGAGGTGAGGAGATGGCTGTGGCTGACTTGAGAGCAACGCTCTTATTCCACAAAGCCACACCTGACGTGTGCAGCTGGAAGGCCAAGTTCTTTTGTTCCTTCTGCGCATTGTCTAGACTAGCGCAGGCTTCTAACAACTGCAAAGCTTTCTCCGACAAAGCCGACAACTTGTCATCGTCATGACTTGAAACCAACTCTTTTAATACGTCTGCGCGCAAGTGGATGGATAGTGTATGGAACGACAGGGGTCGAGGCAACTAAATAAATGACTACCTTGAAGTTGCACTGCCTTCTCCATAAGCTGATCCAAAAGGTGCCAACCCGCGCAATTTGTAATGCAGCTGTATAGAATGGCAAATCAATTAGATAATAGTGTACACCTGCGAGGCTGCGATGACATGTTTCATGCATATATACTTAACAGTACGTAGCATTGATCTGAAAGTGTAAGGCTTTGCCGCTGTGCTTGCACACATTCTGACTGCAGCATGGGATGGATACGTGTATGTAGAGATTGTGTGACAGTCTGAGTGTGTGTGTGTGTGTGTGTGTGTGTGTGTGTGTGTGTGTGTGTGTGTGTGTGTGTGTGTGTGTGTGTGTGTGTGTGCGTGTGTGTGTGTTTGTGTGTCTTGGATGATTGAACATGCGTACAACTTTGCAAGTTCATGCATGAACATGAACATGCAATTTTTTTTGGAACAACGTGCATGAACATGCATGGCTTTTAAAAACTGTCGTGCATGCAAGATTTCCCACCCTGGGTACGACGACAGGTTGCTAGCCATTCCAAATAGGGCAGGAAGGTCCACCCTTCTACATCAAACATGTAACTTCTAATTTAACAATGGATATCAATGGTAGAAACGTTGCGGCAACAATTTGCATTATAGGGTTGACCTCAGAGAAAAATGATCAACCTAGCTACAATGAACAGCTGTAGAAGCTAACATGTAGAAGATCACATACGGTACATGCTATTGCACGTAAAAATGGCGGGTAAAAGCACGCGCTCGGGCCGTGTTAAAAACCACACCGTTTGAAGTTAATCGCAAGCCAGTTGATGGAACCAATGCAAAGTGAACCTTGGTGGCCGGTGCCTCGATCATAATCACCTCTTGAGGTGTGCCTCCATCTTAAATATTGCAAGTGGATCTCAACTGCGAATGCAGTTAAGGTATCAATATCGGATCGGTCTTACTTTAAAAAGAGAAAGTAAGTTTGATAAATAGCGCTGGATTGTGTGAATGGCGTTATCATATACATTATGTACAGATGCTAGTAAGGATATGGTAGATATATATGTTAATTGACAGGTGTTATTGGCTTTATGATATTACTGTGTGTGTATGCAGGGTATCTCACAATTGTCTGAACTATTTTAAATGGTCTGTCCGTATCAACGTTGTCCTATTTACAAACAGCTCTATGCATGTATCGTTGACATAAAGTTAACGAGTAGCAAAGGAGTCTTGAAACTTTTACATATTGTGACGGTGGTCGAGACGCACGATGGGACCTCAAGTCTGCTACAGCATCGAGGAAGAATATTGCAATGTGGTGGTCAGCAGCAATATCAAGGTCCATGCACTAACAGAGATGCTTTTTTCATCTGCGATATTGAAGTTTTTATCATTGTTTCAATTTTTTAAGTTATAAAGGTTAATTATTTCAATTTATTTGGTACCGCCTTGATTTTTTTCCACCATAATCGGTTCTTTGCGATTTGATCCATCCATAACAACTTCCGCATAGACCTTTTGCAGTGTTCCTTTCTTAAACGACATGTTTCTTAAGTTTTTTTTTAACCTTTTTAACATGGCTTGAGTCATCAGCTGTAAAACCAACAATGAAATATCAAACAATTCACCCTTTTTTATAATATAGCTACTTCCACTGAGAACACAGGTCTCGGAGACAACGATTGCAGTACTAGCGAAGAGCAAAAGGCCTCGGGCCCTAACTGAGGAACAAAAGCTAGATATTCTCATCACATACAACTCAATACAAGCTGAAGATGTGAAGGAACAATTAAGTAATCCGGGACACTACCAACAGGTAGCAGAATTACAGTGAGGTTGTCTATCGTGATGTTCTCAGTGGAATTGGCACCATCAGCAAGAGCCATGCCACTTGCCAATCGCCGTCCTAAACAACAGCGTATATCTAAGTTTATGGAGGTTCTCCTTGCAGTTTGTACACTTTTGTTAGAGAAACCTGCAAAGAACAAGCAGGTTTGTACCGGATTATTCAATTGTTCTTTTGTATCTTTGGCTTGCGTTGATTATGTGATTATGTGTAACTTTTGTTCCTCATTTAGGGCCCAAGGCCATTTGCTCTTCAGAACTGCAATCGTTATTAGGATTGGGTTTCTCTCCTCATTCTCTCGCCAGCACAGTGCAGCAGTGTGCAGCAGATTATAATTTTCTCCACAGGTCGGACAAATGTCAGACCAACAAGGATTTTGTTCGAACATGGCTGGACATCAACAGAATTATATTCAAGTAGTGTATGTGTGTGCGTGTATTGCCTTTGTTTGTTTATGAGGATATTCAGTCTCATTGCATGGTAACACACATAACTTAAAGATGATATCACAGGCACAAGTAATCATGAACAAGAAAGTTGTTCCGATTCTCCAAGCTAATAACATCGTCAGTCACTGTATCAGATGCACACATTGCCCTGGAACAGAACCACTGAATGAGGCGCTTGAAGCCTTCATGGAGAGAACGCTGTAGACACTGTCAGTACCTTGAGACCTGTATGGTATCTGTTGATGGGTTTCTTGATGGGTTTATAGCTGCTTTGCAGAAATTGCATGATTTGATTGCACAGAATTAAGCTAAGCTTTCTAGCAGAGGTAAAAGAAAGCCTTTCTCTTTGAAAGTTCATACGCATTGCAGACTTTTCAGAGAACTACTAGTTTTGTTGTTTAAGGTGGGTGCAATAATTTCATTGGAACAATCTGCAACCAACAGTCCATCTTTTTCTTTGTTACTTGCAAAATAGTTATGGAAATAGATAGTGTCTTTCAAAGTCATTTGTGAGAACAGGGATCATGATACTATTGCTGTACACCTATTCCAACGCAGGTTAGTTTCATTTCTAGCAGAGCATTTTGGAACAAAAGCTGAAGAATTATCTACATATCTGATTGTTGTACTGGTAGTACAAGAACTGCTACAACTTCACAAACTTGAGTCAGGAAAAGATTTTGGCTC
This sequence comes from Ephydatia muelleri, assembly GCA_013339895.1. Lineage (NCBI taxonomy): Eukaryota > Metazoa > Porifera > Demospongiae > Spongillida > Spongillidae > Ephydatia > Ephydatia muelleri. The sequence continues at coordinate 9,981,032 of JABACO010000005.1, forward strand.
TGCCCAAATGATGGTCCCCAACAGTGGCCCAACAGACAAATGGTGTAAAATGCATGATAATGGGTGCTGTGTGCATGAGGAATACAGACAAGACAAGAGTTTGTTCAAGTTGCTGCTGCAATTAAAGCTGCTGCTGTAGGGTGGGCCGGAGGAGGCTGGTGAATGTAGGTTCGGAAAGCTGAGCTGTGCCATCGATCTTGGTGGATCACAGGCCAGCCTTTGCAGCTGCAGTGGTGGTCCCTATCCGGAAGCTGTGTGTGTAGAAATGGGAAGGGTAAATTATGGGGACCATGCCGATATAATGAGATAACTGCATGATCTCACATGCTAGCCCACTTAACCACCATTGCATCAATGTCTACATTCATCATGTTGCCTTCATTCTGGCTATGCTCTTCATCTGTTCCCAGACTTCATTCCGACCTACAGGAGGCATGCATTGCGTCTATTATATCTGCTGCTACCAACAATGGACTAGTGACTGGAAATGAAGTCTGAGAATCTTCTTCAAGTGAATATTGAGTAGCAGTAGTCTTTGGGGTCAAGGACAGACGAATAGTTTGATTATGATGAGGATCCAGTGTGCTGGATATAATATGTATAAGGACTGTGGAATGCTTTGCAAACTGGAGCTGAGTAATCCCACTGATGAATAAGTCTTCTTTTGTTTTGTTCAATTTGACCATTGCCTGCATGAAAGGGTAAGACTGTTTCACACCCTATAGTAAAGCTTAGTTAACCTCTAATGAAACTAATTTTTTAAGTATGCTATTTATCTTCAAGTTCCTTGTTCTGCCCTTCTTATCATGCAGTTTGTCATTGAGGATTTCAGAGGACGAATGGATGCAAGAAACATACTAACCCATGCATACCCATATAAACTTGCATGATCTATGTGCATGTACAGTTTCCAACTAGCACTCATTCTCATCAATTTAATGGCCTGCTCTATCGCTCTGTTACGAAGCGATTTTACATTTATACTTTAACTACTTGTTCATAATGGCCAAACACACTGGAGTTCATTTGTAGGCTTGTAGCAGGTTATGAATAAATATGCTAATGCAATATTTTCAATACCATACATTTTCCAGCAACAAAGTACACAGTATTTTGTGACTCTATGTATTTGGTGTTGTTGTGAGTCCGTATGCACAAGGTTTTCTTCCTCATTGATGAGTTGTAAGTAGATTGGAAAGGGATCGAATCCATTTGCACCCCGCCTCCATAGTCTTTCATTGAAGTGGGGCGTGATCAAAGTTGGTGTTGTCTATGTGTAAACAGGAGCTTAACGATGTGTTAAAACAGCATATATCTTAATTCTTTCACCCTCATGTAAGCCGTAAGAACATGAATATCTTATCACAACATCACACAGATCACTTTTACTAGCACATATGTATATCTAGCTGCAGCACTAGTGCCACAATCTAGTAAACCTGATACGTAGTAACTGACACGCACATGTCATGTAATATAGCAGTCAACAAACAACATGGACTATAACACATATCACAGTACATGCAGATGCACATAGAGTATGGAGGGTCCCTTTTTATACATTTGGGGCGCATGTGAATAATTGTAAGCACCCCGAAATGTGCAATGAAATAGTGCGACTCTGGCCCTTTACATGAGCGGATATCACACAAATGCTTTGCTGTACATATCATCGCTGTGTAGAGGTAACCCTGTGGATGCTGGATGATTCACTCCAACTGCTCCTGGTTCCATCATGTTTTTGTATAAGTAAAAGAATGTTAATAAATTACTGCAGCATATATGTCATGTGCCGTTTGATGATCTTTTCCTTAAATTAATTTAACCGTCTCTTCCTCAAGCCATTTCCACACATCTGCTTTTGGGTTATTGTAAATGCAGTATAAATCGCTTAAACCTAGGGATGTGCCGCCACTGTAAAGCGATGCACTCCATTAGGACAATTACGATACCCAATTTGGTAATTCAGTTGGTTAGATGTAAAATCAGCAAACATTGCATCTAATGTTTCTAAAACTTTGTCATGAGTTGTGCCAAGTCTGATGATTCCCACATCTCAGAGCTCAGTACCATACTTGTCTCATCCATTAATTTCGTTGCCTGCAAAGTTGGCCATCAGCCTTTCCAGCATAGTAAAAGTATTCCACAAATGTGTAGTTACGTTTTGCAGCAACTTGAGGACCTTCCCATTTCCACCCTGTCGCATCGCTGAAATGCCAGAAGAGATTCTTCAAGTGCTGAGTGTGAAAGTGAGCAACAAATCCCTGTGCTTGTGCCATGGCTTTCTCAACTCCAGAACCATCAAATAATTTAGCTGAATGCTGGATGATGTGATTGAAACAACCAATGTATTCAAATGGCAGTAATCGTCCTGCAGCAAGCATTGTGGCTGTTGTGTTAATAGTTACAGCTGTCACCATCTGCTACGTGATGTCAAACCCACACCTCAGCCACTTCGATCAACTTCTTGGCCAATTGCGGTTTTCTGGATGTACTTGTGCACCTATAGCTGTTTCCAAAGGAATCCGTTAACATGTCTCAGATTCACTACCAGCCGCTTCTTGCTCACCCTATTAGTGACTACCGACGGGGGCTGCATACCACTGGAGGGGCCTCTGCCCTCTCAATATATCCTCCCTTTAACAATTCATACACTGCCTTTTCAACAAATTCTCTCTCAATAAGTGCTGTACTCTGGTTAGGCCGGGAATAGGATGTAGGTAACAAAAAAAAGGGAGTACATACCCATTCCTAACTGTATCCAATACCCATGGCGGTGCATGGAGCTCTTGTACCTAGAATGTTACACAACTACTCAACCTTCCCCTAACAGACATTGTACCTGTGTCCCCATCTTGAACCTCCCAACATCTGCCACACCCTTCCACATCTCCACAGGTGCCAAAGGAAGGTGTTATCTCCCCCACAGTTTCCACTCCATTAGGTGACACATTCCCAACCTCCGAGCACCCACAACACGTGCTCTCACCAGCCCCGTGTTCGTTAACACTGATCAAAGGATATGGCACACTGGTCAACGCCTTTGGACACTTTCTCCTAAAGTGGCCCAGCAACCCACAATGGAAGCATGTCCCCAAGGGCTTCGGCACCATACCCGCGGTTATCTTAGGGGCAAAGGGGGGCTTTGTTGTTGCGAAAGCTGGCGGTAGCTCATGCCACGCTGCCTCCTTTCTGGCCGCCTCTTTGCTGTCGCGAAGCTTGTGCTTCTTGGCCACCTTCCTATCTGCCTCCCTCACAGCCTTTTCCATCCTCTTTTCATCTTCAGAGTTCGATGCCAAGGCATCGTCCTCGTACTCCACCACGGCCCAGCCCGCCTCCAATCGGTCGGCAAAATTGCTCATTTTTTGCCTGCGGGAGAGAATTTTCATACCTTCGTCCAGGTCTTCCTTCACTTTCTTCAAAAGCTCCGACCCACGCTCTTCTGCAACCCCGACCCTCCTGATACGACTCACCACCGATGCCACTTGCTCCACAACCTGGTCGATGAATGCCGACTGTATCTCGTTACCCTTCTTTTTGGAAGGTGTAAGCAGGCTTCTTTCCTTTTCGTACGCTCTGTGCTGACTCCATTTGGCTTTCTCACACCATCTGCGCCGTCTCTATTTGCCCTTGGTGCACGCTTTGGAGTTCTTCCTGGTTCTGGTGCGAGTCCCGGGCTGCCTCTTCTTGGCTTAGCCTAACACTCTTAAGTTCGTTCTGCATAAAATGCAACCCTTGCTCCTATCTGGGCGATGGAGTCGTTCGTAGGCCTGTTGGTATCAGTGGTGTTCGTTGAGCAGGTACCTGCGGCGCTCGTTGACGAGTTGTTACTGCCACTGCTGCTGCTCATTTTCTGCCAGTAAGTTACCAGTCATGCACTCACGCGCTTACACAGCCGAAAGTAATTTTCTGTACTGGATATGTGACATATGCCTATCATTATATGATACATATTATACCTGGTACAACCTGGAACATATCCGTTCAGCACGACATATGATACACATTTTTGTTACATATATGGAAACAGTTTGACATTTTGTACCAAACTGTACTAACATTATGACCCATATATGCGAAATATCATGTATGCTACAAATATGATTATCATATACCGTACCAATATGATGTGCTTAACATATATGGTACATATTGTACAAATTTGGCTGTGTGGACTGACTGTTTCGACCCTTTAACTCTATTAATACCCACCCACGTGGCCACCACGTGCTGTCCGACCAATCGCGGGAGCTTAGTTTCTGTCTAATTTAACTCCGTACAAACGACAGAAACGTCTATATATTATCTCTGCACAAATTAACAACGATGAGGTTTGATTCATAACAATTAGTCGTTATACAAAGATCTGAACAGTGTTCTGAGATTCTTTTTGATAAAACGGGCCACAATTTTTTTTGGGTCCATGTGGTTCGAGTTGATATTTAATAACTTTAATGCTGCACATTCGATTACGTAAATGGGTCTTTATTCTTCTCAATGCAGAGAAAGATCTTTCTGCTTCTGAATTACTTACCTGAAAAATACAACCTATTTCAATTAGCACTCTTAGGAAATATATCGGCATCGGCATGAGGAAGATAACATTGCACAGCGGTCAAACACCAGCATCGCTAGTTACGAGTTATGAACAGATATATTTGGCGGGGGGAGTATACCCCCCCCCCCCCCCCCCCCCCCCTTTTCCCCCCTAAATCCGCCTCTGCATAGATAAACGAAAAATAAGATTAAGAGCCGCGTGAGATCGTAGATCGTCGTAGGCGTGATTATTAAAATCGGTCACGCGCACATTTTAATTTCGTTTTTATTTTTTGGGGTTAGCTAATCTGATTATCAGCCAAGATACGTATTATGAGATATACACTTTAAAATGACAGAAGCAACTTTCCACACATCAGAGGTACAACTGCAATATATGCTGTCGTTGCATCTCTTCATAAATGAAAGCATACACTGTCACTATTAAAAAAAAAAAGTTATCAGGAAGCAATCTGCTTTTGCTGCTGCCAATACACTTTAAAATGACAGATGCAACTTTCCACACATCAGAGGTACAACTGCAATAAATGCTGTCATTGCATCTCTTCATAAATGAAAGCATGCACTGCCACTTGAGAAAAAAAGTTATCTAGATGCAAATCTGCTTTGCTGCTGCCAAGACATCCTCTGGATCTGCATGGTCACCAAATTCTGCAGAGCGGTATTCAAACAGAATACCTTGGTCAACAGGTCCAATCACCAGGGTAGAGCCAAGGATAGTGCCATCTCCTTTAAGATTTCCATGGAACCCTTTGTGATATGATCTCCACATAGACTTCCACGCTCCAAACTTCAGTAAACCTGGAGCAAAAAAAGGTTGGCATGCACACTGCGCCCTTTGATGATAATGTGAATAAAAAAATTGTTTGATTCTAACCAAACCCTGGATAAAGGAAGGGGGATTTTGAAAGTGTTAAAGGACTCCTTTACTACAAGTGATACAAAAAGGTCTTTTGCTCCTTTACTTATTTAGTGCAAAGGTCCCTACGAATATTTAGTGCAAAGGTCCTTCGCCACTTTTATTTGTAATACGATTGTTTAGAGCAAAGGGTTGTTTTTCTTGACAACTAGACATGTGCATTCTTAATCTTTTTAATCTTTATTTCTGTCCGTGCATCTTTTTCTTTGTGCTGAGCAATAATGGTGGGCATAGCATCTGAACCCAATCAGCAATGTCCAATGATTTAATACCTTTTGGTACACTTCTCGTGTTCCATCTTGTAACTTTTGTCTTAGTTTTGTATTATTCCAATTCGACTTTTTCCCCCCAATGTACAACTCTCGCAAGCTGTCCGTTTCTTCTCTTATAATTTCTGTTTTTAACACAAAAGGTTCTTTACTTCTGTACACACCATTCTATTTATACTATAAAGTTCCTTGCTACTTTACACATGATTTTTACTTATACCATAAAGTCCTTCACACATGATGAATATTAATACTTTGCTCCTTTAATTGCTCCTTTTATCCAAGGGGTGTGATTCTAACATCTAGAAGATATATGATTCTAATCGCAATCTGGGTTGCGAGGATGAAGATAAAGTTACAGTACAGAGACAGATATTAGCATGTTTTCCCCACTCCACAGCCCACTGTTACCAAATAGTGCTCTTAGGACCAGGCACACACGACCGGTGACTACTAGAAACTGTTGCCAGCAATACCATCTAGTACGTCGCTGGCAACATGTCTCTCGAAGTCTATCTGAAAATGGCATCTGGAATGATTCAATGGGAGCCATGAAATCATCAAAGAACTCATCGACTTGTACGAAGGAAGGCTGTGTCTTTACGATACAAAATGTAAAGACTACTTTAACAGAGATGTGAGCGCTGCAGGACATAGCAAAGGCTCTGAACACGACTAGTGAGAGCATTTTTTAATTTTATTAAAAAACAATTAAGCAAAAACTGATTTAGTGCATGCTGCATGCATGCAAAGTGAGGAAGAAACCATGCAGATACCCATGAATAGGTAGTAAAATGACAACATTCATAGGTTACACACAATACATAAATAAATATTAATGATAAGTCGTGCAATCAATATATTTAAGTGGTGTTCAAAAAATTACCAGTTGCCAAAAAACGGAGAGTATTGGACAATCTTTCTCTCGGAGAAATTACCATTCTCATCATGTTATCAGTGTGTGTGACGAGGGTTTTACCAAATGGAGTAATTAATTCTGCATCCATTCGAACAAAGTTCCTGTAAGTTGCTACATCACCCAAACGAAGCTCCTGCACTAAGTGGTAGTAAGCTCCCTGAGAACTGCGACATTTCGAGCTTTTCTGCTGTCTTTGTTTTCTTCTCATCAAAATAGCCACTCCCACAGCGCAAGCTCCAACAATTTCAGTCATTTGTGTAGGCTTAATAATCCGTATAATAATAATCTGTACCATAACTGGTTAACCACATCTACAGTCAACAGCGATATTCCATGTATCCTCCAAAAAACCTATAGCAATATTGCTGGCAACTAGTCGGAGATGATATTGCTGGCGATATCGTCTCATGTGTGCCAGGCCTTATGGCGCTATAAACAATGCTACTTATTTGTTGCCGTATACATGGCACAAACAATACAATATACATCATTATGCATGCTTTATCCAGACCATCCTTCTTCTCACATTATTTAATCTTGATCAACAAGAACATTTGTTTGCTAGCATTACTATTTAAACACCCACATACAATAGCACACATACCAAGTAGACCCATCCTGGTTATTTTAGGTCCATAGAATACTTTCTGTATAGAGGGTAGTAGCATGTAGGAGAAGGAGAATGACACTCCTCATATGGTGAACACTACACTCTCATTTTTCCCTGCAAGCTACCTCTGTATCCAGTAGCAGTTCACCCTTCAGATAGGGTCGAAATTCATCCACCCCAAGCTCCTCATGCATAATCCCGTAGAGGGGGACATTGAGTTGGTTGAGGTCAGTTTTCAGAGAGGATAGCCCTGCAGCCTCCTGTCACACAAATCATGTGTTCATTCATGTGGAAAGGGAAGAAACATGTGAAAATGCCCCCCCTGGCTCAAATTAGATGTGGAGATTATTGCTGATTTCGAAACAAGAAACTCCTCCCAAACTATTCACTGTACATATGCAGACCACAATTTACTTTCACATGAATTGAAAAGCATGTATGCATATATTCCGTACATTAAGTATTACCGTAGAATACCAGATGTAACGACCCCCCCCCTCCGCCCCTTACGTGAGACCCACCAAAAATGGCATGTTTTTGAAACGAGCGTATCTCCAAAACCCGCACGCCACCACGTACCTTTTACAGTTTTTATAAGAAAGAAGTGGTACCGCAATATGAGTTTGAAAAAGGTACGTGGTGGTGTGACTGGTTTTGGAGATACGCTCGTTTCAAAAACATGCCATTTTTTTTTTGGCTCTCATGTAAGGGGCGGAGGGTCGTTATATCTGGTATTCTACGGTACAAATACATTTGTTGTTAGCCCACATTTTTAAGTCATAAAAAAATATTAACTAGTCCTTTTAATGGACTTCCTAGCTACTGTAGTAAAAAAATGAACCTCAATGTGTTCCTGTGTTACAAGAACCCCTGATGTTGTACATGAAACCAGCACATGGATGCAACAAGAGTTTATATTAAATCTTTGGCTTACTTTAGGTTGGGCAAGCACTGATAAAAATAGGTGCAGGTAGAGTGGGTTGATTATAAATGAGTAAATACATCCACTAAAATCCTGGACTGCTGCTGACAGCAAAGCACACTTCTCTGTAGGATTTAGAACTAGAAATTTGAATGTTTGTATGCTAAATGGGATAAGAGATTTACACACTAGAAACAATAACATCTGGCTTGTATTGGAACTCATGAAGAGGATCGAATACTCCAAAGTTCCTATAGTGCAATATTCCACCTTGCCATCCAGATGTTCTCAGTCCCATGCATCTAGGGTGCAACTGTAGAATAGTCTACATGTAGTTTGTTGTGTGTTTTTGTTTTTGTTGTGTGTGTGTGTGATTTTGTTGCAATTGTGTATGTGTGTGTGTGTGCGTGCGCGAGTGGTGGGCAGCACATAAGCAATACAAGCACAGTGTGCCCCGTACAGTCGGACTAAACAGCAAGGGTATCACAATTCAAGAGATGGGCTAAAGGAACAACATTATTATACCCAATTTTTTGGTATAGTTAAATGTCTAATGTCCCAGAGGTATGTTTGTACACCCGAGTGTACAGAAATTCATGCCTCAAACCAGAACTGAAATCCAACAGCACAAGTATGTTTGTCATGCATTTTAGCTCAGGCTAAAATAGGTCAGGTCTAGTTCATATCTCCTAACTGAAGTACTATGAGGTATGCTCATAAGCGCGGGGGGGGGAGGAATTTCACTTTGACATTGTTGTTAGAAGTTCCACCTGCCAACCAACCAAGTGCAATGCTCTCTTTCCAATCCATAAGATGTACTGTAGTATAGGCTAGCTAGGTGTATGGAATATGCTTGTGTGCACGTGCATGTTTGTATGCATGCACACAAAAGGTGGCAGCACATATAATACATGCCCATAAAAAACAAGTGCATCACAGGCTAAAGGAACAAAGTTTCACAAACTTATGCATGTACCCGAGTTTGAATGCAAAGCATAAATCAGTTAGCCAGTAGGTTGGTAAGTCATATGTTTTACTAACAAGGCAAAAGTGTTGGTCTTAAACAGTATAGTAATGAAATCAACACCCTCCATAATCAATGAAATCCACATATTCAACAAGAACGGTTAGAACTAGCACTTTCTGTTTGTGAGGATGGCCTCATCTACAGCTGCAACAATCGTGACAGTCACCAGATAATGTTAAAAAACACAAATTGTTAGTCCTTGAGTAACTTAAGTAAAAACTGATCAATTAACTACCTCTGGTAAACCATTAAAGCTAAATTTGTTTCGTTAAGTTTCATTAGTTGGTTTGAATTTCGTGATGAAACAGATTTCATAACTGCAATACTTAGACTACAGTAATCCAATTACTATTTTACTAAAAGTTATTAAAACACCAATAAACTGCACATTGCTTCAATTGATTTAATTTAATCTTTTCTGTAACTTTTCATTTCTTTCACCATTATTAGAGGTTGTGACATCAGTTTCCATATTGTACAGTGAATTTGATACCTAACCGTCCAATAGCATATAATAATAACTTAGCTCTTGTTGTTAGCAAGAAGAATCTCATCAAGTTAAATTGTTTATTGTTTTTGTTCTACCCGGCAAAGGACTTGAGTTCATAATTGTGATCACCATCACTACAATCCAACACCTGTTATACTTGCAATATACTAATGCACACAAAATCACTTCATTATGCTATACAATGCTCAGCCAAATCATCAATGAGCTTGCTCTCTGTTGTGCGATGCCATGCAGATGAGATGGGGAAGACAACAATAGTAACAATGATGAGTGTCTAGGATGATTGTTCGCAAACACTACGGATTAATATAGTTAGACCAGTCACCTCATCCCACGCAGCGCATTACAAATCCCGTCCAAGATACGTCTCGTTCCACCAAAATGCAGGTACTAGCTGTTAAATAATTCAACGTACCTCTCTGCACAAAGATCACCCAACGCGCCTTATGACGTTTATGACAGCTCCGTGTTCCCGCCATAACTCAGTGGCTTTTACGAGTTGACCAGAGTTGTCGAGTTTTTTCAGAACAGCGGATTGAAGTTGACTAAAGTCATACGGACGTTGCCGAGGAGAGTACCAGGGAGAATTAGCATAAACGATGGCTGCTCCAATTGTCATCAAAACCGTCTTTAGTAGCAACCATGGAGAAATCATCAGCAATGTGACTGCTCCAACGAGCGTTACTATCGCCGCTGCTTTTAGCACAGACCGTCGCCTCATCCCAGTCAATGATACGTCCGCTAACCGTTCGCTAACCGTTCGCTTATTATTAAGTACCGTAATCTATAATGAACACGTGAGACGTACCATGACCACGAAACATGTCACTTTACAACGGTGCAACTTTCCAAACATCAGAGGTACAACTGCATATGCTGTCATTGCATCTCTTCATACAAGAAAGCATGCACTGTCTAGTACTATATTTAGTGAAAAAAAAAAGAAGTTATTTGTGTGCAATCTGCTTTGCTGCTTCCAAGACGTCCTCCGGATCTGCATGGTCACCAAATTCTGCAGAGCGGTACTCAAACAAAATACCTCGGTCACCAGGTCCAATCACCAAGGTAGAGCCAAGAAGGGTACCATCTCCCTCAGTATTTCCACTGAACCCTTTGTGATATGACCTCCACAGTGACTTCCACACTCCAAATCTCAGCAGACCTAGTGAGATGCTTGATTAAACATTTGGAAGAACCCGAATTACTACACTACACAATCCAATACCGTAGAATACCAGATTTAACGACCCCCCCCCCCACGCCCCTTACGTGAGACCCTAAAAAAAATGGCATGTTTTTGAAACGAGTATATCTCCAAAACCAGTCACACCACCACAGACCACTTCTTTCTTATAAAAACTGACCGTTTGGGATTGCACTGACATGCTTCACTTCTGGCTCGGTCCCACAGCTTACCTGGTTTGGGACAGTCATGTGTTTCCAACCGCTCGTCTCTAAACGCGGAGAATCAGTGTATACTTAGTCACAACACCTTTCAACACAAATACAGTGTCTCTATTACTTTAACCTGTTGGTTTGAGGAGGTAAACACCAACGACTGTGACCATCCACATCACTCTGCCATTTGTTATTTCAGTTATGGATGTAGATTCAGTTCCAAACCATATCTATACAGCAAGGGATCTGAATGCGGAACACATGCACCCCTATTGAGGGACACTAAAAATCATTACCATTCAGTGGCTAAGCCATAATTAGCCTCACTTATATAAACTCTGCTCGCAGATGTATAGACGCATGTCTCGCATTTTGTTCGTTGCATTCGCTGAAATATGAGTTCTCTGCAAAGTCGTAAATCGTATTCCGTCAAATACAAGCTTCAGGTCATCAAATGGTACCATGCAAATGGAAACAATGCTCATGCTGCTGCAAAGTATTTTGGATCACTCAGTACTCATTGGCTGGTTGGCTAAGAAGCGAAGAAATGCACCCTGTTAATTAACATTGAATCTCATTAAAAATGTAATCAACGTTCCTGCACATGTTTACAATGTTAATCATCTGAATCAAAACCTTTAAAATCGTATCTTCGACAGAACTTTCGACGTCATCAACATCTTCATTTGAAGGCTCTTCGTCACTGATCTCTTCCAATGCTACCTGTGGGACATGGCTTGTCATTCTCTCTACTGCCCACGGCAGCTGTGATGCCACAGAGTAAGAATGACTCCTGTAAGGTATCAGATTTTATGCTATCCCATGCTGCAGACACCCAGTTGATTACGTCCTGCCGTGATGTGCCTTAGGATTGCCATGAACAGTGCGTTGCATGTGGTTAGAAAACCACTCAACCCACAAGTCTCTCATTTGTTGTTTGCATGGCCAGTTTACCGACACATCCATGGGTTGCACCAGTGACGTGCAACCAGCCGGTATTAATATAAGCTCACTGTTGCAGTTCTCGTCAACAATCTGTTTGCTTTCATCAGTCATGTGAGTCTTGTAAGTGTCTACGAGCAAAAGACGTCGTGCAGCCATATTGGTACCACACACAGTGTTCAACCACCAGTGATATACGTTTGTGGTCATCCATCCATTAGTGCTTGTCGTCACTAACACGTTATTGGACACGTTAGAGTCTTGATGACACGTGGACCCAGCTTCCCACCTTTTTCTTTTTGATCCATGTTGAATACATGGGCAGGTGAGATATTATGTTGTACTCGCTGCTGCATAATATTTGCTCGGAAACCGTGCAGCACATCGCAAAAATCGACTGGTAGCTTTTGCGAATCATTAGTGGTGCACTGCAAGCTCACTCTGTTCCTTAGTTTCCAACATTTCAGCCACATGCAAGATGCTTTGAATCTGCCCGGTATATTTAACTTGGGTGCAAGTTCTAAACTCTTAGCCATTAACTGCTTGTTACTGACTGATCGTCCTTGCACACCACTCATCACCAAGAAATTTATAAATGTCAGCATCAAGCGCAGAATACCGTGCTTTACAGCCACGCATGCGTCTTGCTCCTTCAGGTAGCTTGGCTTTTTTCAGCAGATCCTTCTTAGCCAACCAGCCAATGAGTACTGATCGCGTTATGTCAAAATGTTTTGCAGCAGCATGAGCATTGTTTCCACCAGCATGGTACCATTTGATGACTTGAAGCTTGTATTTGACGGAGTACAATTTACGACCTTGCAGAGAACTCATATTTCAGCGAATGCAATGAACAACACGCAAGACATGCGTTTATATGTCTGCAAACAGAGGTTAATCAGAGTTTATAAGTGAGGCTAATTATGGCTTAGCCACTGAATGGTAATGATATTTAGTGTCCCTCAATAGGGGTGCATGCGTTCCACATTCGGATCCCTTGCTGCATAGATATGGTTTGGAACTGAATCTACATCCATAACTGAAATAACAAATGGCAGAACGATGTGGATGGTCACAGTTGTTGGTGTTTACATCCTCATACCAACAGGTTAAAGTAATAGAGACACCGTATTTGTGTTGAAAGGTGTTGTGACTACTGATTCTCCACGTTTAGAGACGAGTGGTTGGAAACACATGACTGTCCCAAACCAGGTAAGCTGTGGGACCGAGCCAGAAGTGAAGCATGTCAGTGCAATCCCAAACGGTCAGTTTTTATAAGAAAGAAGTGGTACCACAATATGAGTTTGAAAAAGATACGTGGTGGCATGATGGGTTTTGGAGATATGCTCGTTTCAAAAACATGCCATTTTTTTAAGGGTCTCACGTAAGATGCAGAGGGGGGTGTCGTTAAATCTGGTGTTCTACAGTACTGCCATGGACAACAAATAACTACCAGTTTGTTCCCAAATAATCGCATTCATGATAATTTGTTACGCTTTCTAACATGCTGCATATTCATTTATTTGTCTTGTAGATGTACATCTATTTAGTTAGATGTTGAGCTGAATCAGTATCCGATGGCAATGAAGATGAGACCAGGTGGCCATACCAATGATCAGACAACCATAGCACTGCAGTTGATAACAAATTGCAACGCTGTGGGTACCTTCTCAAAAACGTATCATAATGACTTTCAAAGGGTTTAGTACATGTACATCCCTTTCAATAAGTGATGAGTTGTGATGGATGCAAATGTGTTATGTGCCTAACAATATTTCAAGTAGCTTGCTTTGTACACACAAAAAACTACCCTTGGTCAATTATTCAAAAGTGAAACTAGAACCCAAAGCTATACATGTATACAGTACATATATAGGCAAGACTATATACATATGGGACTAAATGTATAGGCGTGAATAAGAAGCACTATTGGTTACATCATGATGATTAACATAAGCAGCGCTGAGTATGGCACCAAAGGCGCCCGAGGTCGAGAAGATAGGTCATAAAGATAGAAAAAGTTTTTGGGTAAGAGACGAGTGTAATTTGATGACAATTCATAAAGGGGGGTTAAAATTTGGCTTCACTAGGGCACCCTAAGCCCTAACTAAGGGACCGGCTGTATGCCACCTCCTTTGACATAACATACTATAGTTAAGAGAATATGCACCTATGCACATGTAAGCACTGCATGCAATTGTGAGTGTACATCTGCAGCTAATACTTGACGACATGCATGTATAGCATAGTGTACAGGTTGTACATATAGTGTACATCTATGGTACGCCTGTCTATAGTTACATGTAGTACATGTATTCAAGCAATTGTGTAGGTACATGATTGCTTGAATACAATGCACAAACAACAACATCAGAAGTCTCACTTACCAAATATACCCATCCGGGTTTCTTCAGGTCCATAGAAGTTTTTCTGCAAGGATGATTAACATTGCTCAAAAGGCCAGTTAGGTAGAGTCACGTGCGCAATTAACACATGCAACAAAATAGTGCACACACATCTTCATGGTATACATCTAAACACTCCCCCTACCTCTGTATCCAGTAGCAGTTCACCCTTCAGATAGGGTCGAAATCCATCCACCCCAAGCTCCTCATGCACAATCCCGTAGAGGGGGACATTGAGTTGGTTGAGGTCAGCCTTCAGAGAGGATAGCCCTGCAGCCTCCTGTCACACAAATCATGTGTTTATTCATGTGTAGGGGAGTAGTACAAACATTTGTTATGACCTGGTGTAAGCATGAACCTCTGAATTTCCCATCAACACACACAGAATGAGGCATTATAGCGTTATCAAAATCAGTTAATAAATTTGATTTGATTCACCAGAGATCATCTATATATGATCTGTGGAATCACTAACTTGCAATGGTAGCAATGATTTACCCAATAATAGTTTATCAGATACGCAGAGCAGTTTTTTTGTGGCAATGCCGCATGCTCGGTTTCATCCCCATTGATACTGAAATGCAAGTATGTATAGCTCAAGGGCACGTGCAATCAGTCAGTAGAGCTCTGTAGGGCTATGTACGATGACCACTGGGCACGTGCGACGTGCAGTACTGAAGGCTCAGTTTCACTTACCTCTCTGCACAAAGGTCACCCAACACGCCTTACGACATTAATGACAGCTCCGTGCTCCCGCCATAACTCAGTAGCCTTTATGAGTTGACCAGAGTGGTCAAGCTTTTTCAGAACAGCGGATTGAAGTTGACTAAAGTCATACGGACGTTGTCGAGGAGTGTACCAGGGAGAATTAACAAACACGATGGCCGCTCCAATAGTTAAAGCTGCAGTTTTTAGCACGAAACGCGACCAGAGAAAATGTCGCATTGTCACATTCGTCACGTGACTGGTATAAAGGCATGCGGACCCAGTGTAATGCGCTTGAGGTTAAATAAAATAGTGATGCACCGCCAGTTTACCACGTACGTAACGAACTGACTACATTACAATTAATAATGGGATTTATTTTTATTGCTGAACTTTTTAAAACACTGGCCTGTACACTGCAACACTCCCACCTCAGTCTTGGGATGGCATCATAAATGGCCACAGCATCCTAACAGGGAAGGACCAGGCCAGAGGCGGATTTAGGTCCGTGGGTCCGGACCCCCCTTCCTATGAACGATTATGTAATGCTTGCTGCGGCTATCCGCTAAGCCGCTTTCTGTTAGTCGTAAAAGCAGAATTAATCTATACTGTATTATCTCTGACAAGAATTATTTTAACATTCAAACCCACAATAGCATTTGCGCTCGCCCCTCTTCTCATGAATTATTCCCCCCCCCCCCCCCCTCTTCCCCTAATTCCTGCTGGATCCGCCACTGCAGGCCGACCAGCACGGTCGAAAGAAGTCATGGCATAGTTTATGTGCTACAAATATCATTTTATCAGTTACATTTTTAGGTGTTCGCGCATACATCATTGAAGGGGTAATAAAAAAGCTTATGTACTGCCGACTCCAAACTATGATCATAGCCGCCATTGGCGCGCAGGATTTATTGTAGGCAGGGCCATCTTAAGGGGAGGAAGTACCCCTTACGACCGGCGGGTGCTGCTTCTGGTGCAGATGTCAGAATTCGAAGCAAAAGCTTTTCGCTTAAACCGATGGCCTACTTACAAAACGTATTATTTAATCGTGGATAATGTATAACTTATAGGGGATGAGTGGGTTAGTTGAGTCACCTTTTTTTAGCTCTACGAAGAAACATGCTTGAATTATGTTAACAAATATTGACAGTAAGTGTAATGACTAGCTTTATGTCGGATTTTGTTTTATTATTCATTACAATGTAATATTCAAAGATAAAATTTTTAATGCTCAGAGTGAAATTCTGCTTCTGTGGTTTGTGGTTTCATACAATGACAATATTCCTGTTTCAGTCTTGAGTGTTTGAAAGTATACGTATGCAGCTATATTGATGTTTAAAATGAATTATATACTTAGCTTCCATTTTATGAAACTTTGCTCTTTACTGAAACAGTTTGTAACCAACTGCTTGATTCATTATTTGCATGTTATTCTTGTCACAATCTGTTATCCCAATCACAATTTAAAAAGAAGAAATAAACATGGTTCAATAATGTCATTTCTGTATATACCGGCATAGGGAAGGAGTGGGTTAGTTGAGCCAGTTTTTAGGATTTGATTTTTATTGCCTCAGAAGAAAGTCAGAGAGCTGTACACAGATGCTGCTTTTGACTGTATCGACAAGCATTCAGCAATAGAATTTGCTGCAGAGTATGGTAGTGATGTTCCTGATTTTACAGCACCCTACAACCATCGAGGCACATGCAGGCAGGCTTACAGTGCTAAGCTTAACAGCAGGCTGCAAGGGTATCTGTTGATACTTTTGTGGAAAGTGAGGTTGGAGATGGTACCTTTGATGGTCATTACAAGAGATTGTTTTTTGAGATGATTGATGCACTTGTGGCTGATTTTGAAGGAAGATTCAGTGAAACTGACCTCATGTGAGGTAACTGAAGTCATGGCATCACTCAATCCAGCTGATGGCTTTGCAAGCTTGACTAAGCCAATTGCTTTTCATAAGGTGTCCCATTGTTTCTGCAGAGCGTTGTTGAGGATGTCAGTGAGAGATAAGATCTCAATTAGAACATCCAAAAAGGAGAACCGTTCAACTCCACATACCACACCATGCAAGTGCAGTTGCCTTTTGATCTGATGTGCTGTCAGGGCTATCTTTGATTTCATTTGATGTCTTGAGGACTGCACCACAATGCTGCTTGCAGCAATGAGCTGCATCAATTCTGCAGCACCAATGAGTCTCCGATTGGCTTTTGAGTCTCAGCACTTGGTTCTTACCTTTCCCAATGCCTTCTTCAGAGATGTTGGCTTCACATGACTCATGCTGGAAATTCTCAACATTGCCACTTGGGAGAGGGAGAGATGAGGTTGTAGATCTGTTGAAGAAAGCCCAGCACACTCTGTATTCAGCCACATATTTGCCAATCATTTCAACATACATGTGGGCACAGCAATGGGTGTACATTGCATGCTTGCACACCATAATAAGAGATGCTAATCCATTATGCTTGCCAGACATTCATCATATCCCTGGCCTCTACATTTTTCAGGGTTCAGACCAAAGCCTTTTAGAGTGGTAAGAACAGCCATATCTAAGGGTGGTAGCCTTGCATGGTGTCTGCAATAGGTACAGTCTTGATGGTCCTCTCCATTATCTCCCAGTGGTGGCACTCACATCATGTATGATAGGTAATGATTTGACTGTTGCTGTATATTCAATCTTGGCTGATGAGACAAGTTGTGTAGCTCACAAAGAGTTTCTTACACTGGTCTTCTTTGATATTCTGGTCCACTGCATGTCAGAAAGACTGCATGCACCAGCTACTTTTGGCTGTCAGGAGATGTATACTTGGCATTGTCAGGACACCTTGCCCTTTGCTTAGCAAATTCAGGGCTGACTCTGGCTAGCAGATCCAATAGTCTAAGGAAGTTGCCTTTGTTTGATGAAGAGGAAGACTCATCATGCCCTCCACAGGCAAGGCCAACAGCTGCTAAAAATCCGACAGCTTGCAGCATTACCTTCAAGTATTCCCTTGTAGACTTCTCCAGTGCTACATTGGAAGCATGTACAGGTCCAGCCAGTACACTCAGCAGTTCTGTCTCCTTCTTGAGCTTGATGTTATGCAGGCACACCTCTGCAGGTCAACTGAGTTTGCATGTTTCACTAAACTGTCACGTATTAATTGAAGATCTAACATGGATAGCAGCCTGAGAATAAGGCATTTGCTTTTTGGGACCACTCAAGCCAGTCATTGGCATCAAGCCAACTCTTCTGCACAGCTTCCTTTTTATCCCTACCCCAAATTGTTGAGTGGGATAGGCATCTTGGAGAATGCAAAAACGGCGTTGATGATAATCGTTGTGCCAATGCTTGTCATTAATGTGGAGTACGTTGATTCCCTATTGCAGGGTCCCATGCAGCTGCTGAAGTCTGATTCAAGATTGTGTCCTGCCAATTCTTGCGGGCTGCGGCTGTTGTCCCTCCACTTCTTCCTCTTCAATCGCTGCCTTGTCTTGTAGCTTGTCATGATCAATACTTGTAATGATGAGGGTGGTGGTTGTTCCCTCAGTTTTGTCTATGTTGCTACTGCTAGCTACAGTGCTACCAGCGCTAGAGGTATTGCTACTGATACCACTAGCTAGTGTGGAGGCAGCACTACCACAACTGCTCCCGTAGCAGCTGGCAGGATTGTTACCACTAGTTTATTTTTCTGGAGGTGAGGGAATTGGTACTGGTATCGCAAGCTCTTTTGGAAGCAGTGCTTTCCGTACTAAGCTAGGGGAACAGATGGATGGCAGACATCTGGTCCCCAGACTGTAGAGGTGGTTTCACGGGGGCCGGAGCAACATTGTTCCAACAGCATAGATATGATCAACATTTAGATGTAGCTAAAGATAATTTCACCGTACAAGTAAATCCAAACGTGGCGAATCCTGCATGGATATCGGATCCAAATTAAATGATTAATTGATTGAATGGAACGCCTAATTATGATTTCCAGTATTCGCCATGTCAAGAGATGAATGACGCGTTCGACAATGAGGCACGCAGGCTGCTAAATACATGTACATGTGCACACATTCACACAGATTGTGTTGATATCAGAACCGAGCGCTGATGTCACTAAATCGTAGTTGGCCCCCCCTCCCCCCTTCCTCCCCTCTCCGCCAGTGAATTAGCCGCATGTTTGTGCAAATACAGTTAGCGCGACCAAGAGTTAATTGGTGGCGGGTGACACGCTTGGAAACACCAAAGACCATCCACCACACAGCTTTTTATTTCTGCTAAAATACGTTGTCAATGGCAATACGGTGTTAATCATACAGACTGCTGCTGCGAACATGAATGATCGTTTTATTTGCTAGCGCTGCACGATCATACCAGAATTACTACCACTCCTTTGCATGCTTTGCAAGAATCCGCTTAACAAGGGCCAATTACATTGGCTCCTCAGGATGGTGGGGGTGGGGCTATACTGCTGGAGACATTCAATCACGTGAAATGATTAACATTCAGATACAATGACCCTGGATACCACGTCCATCATTTTCGGTGCTCTTGGAGGTATCTTTGCCCTCGCTGTTCTTGCTGTGTGGTGCTACTTTTGCTACTATGGCTGTGGGATATGCCTCAAGTACAGAAAAGAGAAAAAGGTTACACACAGCTAAATCTTGCACACACCGTCACGCATGCATTGCTGCTGTTTTGATTGACAGGGCCTTAAGAAAAGTATGCCTAAACAGCCCAGCTCTCGTCAGCTAAGTAGGCAAGCGACAGAGACTCCAAGTGCTCCTCCACTAGACTTTGTTACGGCCAAAAGCTGTGAGCAACAGGTGAGGCTTTCTCTGCGACTACGTCCCGGATGTGCCTCAGAAACTGCATAATAATATTGATTTGTACATGCAGAACCCAACAGCACGATCTCATTTCAAAAAAACACTGCTTTGCGACATTGCGAGGTCACCTTCATCCCAGAGCACGCAAAGTCAGGGCGTGGGCGGCCAATTGAACACGATCGACAGGTCTGATTCTTTTTCTCACGTGGATTTTTCGCTTTTCGACGTGCAAGAGGACGTAGAGGACGACGTGGCAAACCCAATGCGATATTCCTGTGAGTTGCCGACGGATGCGGTTTGAGTGACATAAATTATATTGGTCACAAAATTGCAGCAGTGACAAGATCGAATAACAGGCACGAACCTCCACCATTATACAGCGATCTGTATTTACATGTATGATGTACCTAAATGATACTTTCAGCGTACTAAGGCTTCTCTATTACTATTTTCAGGCAACTGTTGTGGATGAAACAACACGACCAGTAGGTCAATCAATCGTAAGCGCACGTGTAACATTTGTCCCCCACTTTAGCCCTCCAGGCTGCATAAATCTCGAGCAGACACAAAGGAATGTAGTCAACTACGTACTTGGCCTCAGTTGTACTGAATCATTTTCATTTTTGTTTGGGTGTGGCAAAATGTTTAACTGCTCACGTGATTGAAGTACCTTTAACTAGCGCATGCGCTCTAATTCGTTCTTTCTGTGCCAAAGATGGGTGAGTGTCTCGTGTTGTGCGTGTGTGAAGAATCTTTTAAAATCAGCGATCCTAACAATATTCTTGAAGGGCCGTTGTTTGTCTTAGGAAAGGGTTAGTGATATTTTGTTCATTAGGGATTTCGAGAGATAAATGGCATAAGCGGAGGGCTACAGGAGGAAAACGAACACCTTTCCGCAAGAAGAAGAAGTTTGAACTTGGAAGACCCCCGGCAAACACCAAGGTAGTGTTTACGTTATTGAACTCTTGCGAATCGATGTCATCTTTGTGTGTGCAGATCGGTGGCAAGCGAATTCACGTAGTTCGCGTGCGTGGTGGAAACAAGAAGTACAGGGCATTGAGGCTTGACACGGGAAACTATTCTTGGGGATCAGAAGGTAATCGCCCCGACATCCGTAGACCTGTGCCGATCACTACTGGTACACGTTACGCATCCAGGTGTTTCGAGGAAATCGCGTATTCTGGATGTCGTGTACAATGCCAGTAATAATGAGCTGGTCAGAACGAAGACACTTGTAAAGAACTGCGTCATCCAAGTAGACTGTGCGCCATTTCGACAATGGTGAGTGTTAAAAGCGTCTGCATGAACAGAATTTACCCTTTATTAACCCACAGGTACGAGCAACACTATGGACTGCCATTAGGTCGAAAGAAGGGCAGCACAAAGAAAGAGGTTTGGTTGTTAGTGTTGATTGCCTGATCAGTAACACTGCTATTTGTACAGGATCAAGAGGAAGACGTTACCACCAAAAAACATTCACCTCACGTGACTAAAACACTGGCAGCAAGGAAGGCTACTGCTAAGGTTGATCCTCACTTAGAAGAGCAATTCTTGACAGGAAGGCTGTACGGTAAGGTTGTTATTTTTGTGAGTTAAAGGAGATGACTTGACCTATCGTCTAGCTTGTGTGTCTTCACGACCGGGACAAAGTGGCAGATGCGATGGATACCTGCTGGAAGGTAGAGAGCTCGAGTTCTACTTGAAAAAGTTGAAATCTAAGAAGGCAAAATAATTATTCGCGTCTGACAGTTCTGTGATGTGAAATCTCTATTCTCATAATGCTCTGATTACAAACACGGGGTGATTGAGTAACTCGATTTTAAAAATGGGATTATTTAATAGTCAATTACGCAATAACCACTGCCAACCGCCAAACAAAGCCAGTTCTCCAAACGTAGGGGAGGTGAGGTTAACTAATCGGTATTCACAAGTTTCGAATATGATCATTTTTGTGTATTTATTGACCTTAAAAGTAATGACAAAAATATGTGTCATTATTTCAGTAATAATATATTAATTTGCTGGAGGTGCGAAGCAATATATTTCGTCACTGCTCCGGTTCGATTGAATTGAAAAGATGATTACAAAAAACCGGCAGCACAAATTGAATTATGAGGCTAACTAAAGTAATTATCTTCAAAATTCAACCGAACTGACAAGTATGGAGCAATGACTATGTGTGTGGACTTTTAATAAATAGATTTATTTGCCACAATGACATAGCATGTGGTGTGGTACAGGGCGTGGTCCAATTGGGCGGGCAAGGCTCTTATTCGTAGGCAATTGATCTCGTTGTAATTGTAATAACAATTGGGGGAGGGGCACAATAGGCACAATAAAATTCATTGCCAGGAGCCGTATAGTATTTTCATCAAGCACTGCACATCGCACTAGTTATATGCAGGGAGTGTACAAATACTCATACAGAAGAATATTGCAGATTGCGATAGCTAGGTGGTAAATACTGATGTAGTCTGGGGACTAGGTACTGGCAAGCACTACCAGTCATCGCTGGTCCCACACTACCTGTAATACTGATGCAAGCTAGTAAGAATTTCATATCACTCTACCAGGAGTCCAAAATAATAAAAACAAACTCGAACCTTTTATATTAGCTAGGTAAAGGGGAAGCCTACGTGTCTACTGGAAAGTGCTATCTTTGAAGGCGAGAGCTGCAAACCAACTGTATGGGTATGTGGTTGTATCTAAGCGTTTCATATATACAGCTAGCTGCATGTAGGCTGACATTGCCACTCGTTCAGTGCAATACTGATAGCACTGTACTATACTCCGACATCGCTATAAGTACTGCACTGAACGAATGGCAACGTCAGCTTACATGTAGCTTGATATCAGTCTGGGGACCCGACCCTAGCTGTACACCGGATTAGTTTTTTGTTAATATTATGTATGTTAATATGATTTCATAACCCGCAAAATCGTAGTCAAGACCCAATCACGTGATTTTGCTCTTTGTACTCGTTCAGTGCGCTACTGTTTACAGCGATAATCGTTACGTCATGTGGGTCTGGGAACGAGATTAGTCCTTGATGCTCTTGCTGAAGCAGATAAAACCACTTAGTAGCAGTACAGATCCAAAACAGCAGCGGCGGAAACGCAAAACGTTATAGTTTGGCTAAATGGTCAGGTCACACGAAACATTATTGGAAATGAAGCATTTGGTGGATAAACGTCACGCGTGTGTCACCATCTCCTCGCTAACAGCATATTGTGAACCTACCTATACATGTCTGCATATATTATACATGCAGGGTGTCCAGGACAGGACATGTTTGAACCCAAGTAACTTTGATAGGATGATACTGATACATGTTAAGGTGGTACGTGTGCACGCCTATGCCAGCATGTGTGTGTAGAGTAGAGCAATATACATTCAAAATTAAAGACTCGAACTTCGAAAACCGGTACCCCGTAATCGGTTGTGCATTTAATTAGTGCGAATCATGTGATCGCATTGCAGCGTACATAAACCATTTACATGCACGTCTCGGTTGAGAAATTTAAGCGTCAGCATGAAAAACAACGGAGACACAAAGGGAGCCCGCCAGGAAGGAGCTGCTGAGACTGCGCATCATGGCCCATCTGGTAAAGTAGAACCGCGGGTGAATGCTGACGCTAAGAATACTCGGATGATCACTGTGAAGCACTGGCAGGCCGTGGAAGCAGCAGTTATTGTAGCAATTGCTATTATAATATGGGGGCTATTTTCACTGCCAACATTGCTCTATTTGAAACGTAATTTAGCTAGCAAGGTATGTACCAATTGGGACACCTAGCTCTGTGCAATTTTAGTCGTGAGTGTCAGCCTGAAGTATGTATGTGGTTGCGCCATTGCAGAGTACGTGTGTCCCGTGTATGTGTTTGGGTGGATGCGATACTCGTGAGTAAGTGAATTTTTTTTTTTTTTGGATTGTGTACGCTAATGGCACACATGTACGCTAAAGCTGTTATAGGGAATGCACGCAGTGCATTATGCGTATTACTTACTCTTAAAAAGATTCATTGCTGCAGGCGAAATGCAACTATGGGCTGGTCCGCCGAAAGAAAATAAACTTACAATTACCATTCGATTAACTATGATTAGTGAAGAAATTAAGATATACAAGTAAAATATGTTCACGTAGATGTATGCACCAATTGAGTAAAAAGTGAGGAAACAAAATAATTCAATTCAATTGTGGATTAACTACATTCAGCAAATAAATTGCCGATATACACCAATATTAATTTATTTGTATCTTGTTTCAATTATTTTTATTTTAAACAATAATTTATATTGCACACTACTTTAATTTCATGATCTGCAATTGACATCCACTCGAGCGTCTTATTACATTATATCAATGCTGGGGACGTCGTAATGCTGGGGACGGAATAATCTGTACGTTATGCAAGCATGCAGAAATTGTTCTTCCGTTATTCGAGATATCACATCTTCAAAATGGTCATCCCGATTGTTTACTATTACCATTTGAAATAGAAATAATAATTTCAAGACACATTCTAGATATTGTGTGCTATGTGTTATAACAATGTACATGCACTATTACAGAATTTAGCACGTGTTTCCGCCCTTGTTGATAAATGCACATGGGGACGAAGTAGCGGATGACAATGTCCAGCGATTTATCTCCAATAATAGAGCTAGCAATAAAGTTGTGCTAAAGATTGAAATTTAAGAAAGCCATTAGAACAATGCGCAGTGTCTATTCCTGCTTCATAAGTGAACACAAAGGCAGTCTTTCAGATACAAACAGCACATGTAGAGTCTATAGTTTTTACGGATTATCTAAGCATGTGAATATTCGCATGCTGAATGCTTGTTTTTATCTGTTATTTCCGCATTCTGATTGAGAGATTATCAGTATGCAAGTACATGCTGTACAACACCAGATGTATTTTGATCTAGGTTACACTAGCATAATTCTGATTGTGGATAAAAGTATATCTTGGGGTGAGCAGGAAATCAGTTTATTTGTGAGAATATATACAGTGATTGATCTACTTTTTGGACACGAAGGTGATTGTAAACATAAATATCCATATATTGTTATAGTGAATGTTGCTAGTGAAAAGAATATTCTGATTGTGTTCGACATCTACATGTAAGTATGTATGACATTTGAATGCAATGTATAGCATGTCAGTGGTAATGAAGCTAGATGTCTTTGCACGCAAGACCTTTATTGAAATAGATATTCATTTGCAATATGAAATGCTTGTGTTAGCTTCTGGCGTATATTGCATGAGCTAGCAGTGCTCGGTTCTAAATTCAATCTTTTGTTTCTCTTGGACAATAGTTATTATCATAATCTGAGCTTTCAAGGCAAAAGGATGTAACCTAAACGAGTTTTTAATTACACTCGTAGGCAACACAGACATGTATTATTAGAAAGTACCCTACCATCACTCAATGATAAACAATGCCTGCATGGCTACCCAGTTGTGTTATTTTTTCGGAATGGTCAGCTGTGTACAGTTATGTTTGCTTTTAATTTGTTAACATTGCTTGCATTCATTAATATATATCCACAGCAAGAAACTGCAATATTTTCCAACACATGTACTCCAGTATACTATGCAAACAACCAGTCTATGTGCTATCCAGTTCTGCAACAATACGAGAGCTGCAATTCAGCTATGAATGACACAAATGGTGTTTATATATCATCAACTGCCAATGTGAATGAAAGTGAAAATATTGCATCCCAGCTCAAGATTCTGCGAAGTTTACTTTCTCCACAATGTTTAGCAGCCAGTTTGCCATTAATCTGCTTGTACCTCTTCCCTCTGTGCAATGGGAATGGAACTGTATATCTTCCATCATCAGAGCAATGCTATTCTGTTAGTGGTGGTAGCTGTAAAGAGGAATGGGTAGTGGCTCAGGCAGTGGTAAATGGTCTACCAAATTGTGCAGTACTGCCAAATGTGTCATCTTGCAATAGTAAGGTTCTTTGAGTTTAACTTCTTTTTGCAAGTAATTAAGTGATTCCCATTCTGTTAGAATCCATTGTGGTTCCTTCAAGTCCCCAAATTGCAGAGAGGCTAAACTGCAGTGAAAATTTTATTTTTAATGGGAACTATTGCTTACCGGCTTGCCCTAACTGGGTTTTAGGAACTGGTGGTATATTCAATGATGACTATATAGTCATTGCATCTGCTGCAGTTGGTCTGATTTGTGGAATCTTCTTTTTTGTAGTCTCTTGCTTGCATCACAAGAGAATGTAAGTTATGAACATGCACTTAGTTTGAGCAAATACAATTTTTCTTTCACTAGGTTTGTCTTTCCTTCTATCTTGGTGGTCTACCAAACTGCAATCTGCATATTGCTAAGTATGTCAACTTGTATATTTTTACACTAATGATAGAGCATACAATTGTACTGAATGTGTGGAGGAATGATTATTGTGGTCACAGCTCCGGACAATCTATATGGTTTGTTCCAATGCAAAAGCCTAAACTCTGGCACAACCCAGTCCTGATGTTTGTTATGATGATTTATGGCATCAAGTTGTTCTATTGTACTCTACTGTACTAGACTACGATGTGTAGTCATGTCATAAGCATTATTACAATATAATGTAAATTCAATGAAATGAACTCATTGTCTAAATTTTATTTATTGCACTTGTAAGTGAATGGTTGAAATATAACAACAATTAGTATGGTCATTCAATATTGTAACCACTAGACCAATAGATACTCTATGCACGTGATTAGTTTATGCATCACCACAAATCCATGTGATGTATACTACTTTTAGAAAATACAATCTGCATAAAAGCAGTCATTTGTTTCCCTAATGGCTGAGAATGGTGGTGTTTATTTTAATTTTCTAATATGATTTTTAGCACTGATAATGATTCATCCTTACATACATTCTAACAAAGCTTCACCAGATGCAAATAAATATATTCTCAGCAGTGGTAAAATGTATATTAGAAAAGGAAGTACACAACACACATATCTGTGGTGATGGGATAAAATGAACATACGCATAGAGCATACACCTATCTTACAGTTCCATGCACCCACCTAATTGTTGCATTTGTTAATGTACAGCTCAATATATTTTCATCCCAATAATGTGAAACACACACCTACATCTGTAATCTCTGCAACACAACTGATGCATTTTAGAAGGGTTACTGTTGCTCAGTAATGCAATAATATGCATTTATTTGTTTTACTCACACTGGTACAAACTTTACAAAGAACTAATGTATTGTAATGTTGTCACCTTGTTTCTTTTTCTGCAGGTGTATTTGTAATCATCAATCGTGTTGACACAAAGGCACTGTATTGTACATCACCTGATTGGATAACAACTTTGAAAAATCCATCTGCTTTTTGTTTGGTAGCTGGTATGTTATTAGGGTTTATGATAGAAATACTTGTTCATGTATAAATGATTCGATGCCAATTGTATATGTGTATAAAACATTATGCACAGATATTGTTCGATTTTTAAAAAAGTAGCAGTTGTATTTAGAGTATTTAGAACATCAGTTTATTACTTCCGTGAATATCTTAAAATGACAATTATGTTAACATACAAATACAGTCATAAGTGCTGACATGAATGTAGATCTTGATGTTGATGTTTTGCTGACTAATTGGCTGTGTAATGCCATGAAAACAAATCTGTTTGGGTCTACAATATTTATTAACATTACCAAAATATCATTTGAAGTCAAATTGAACACTATAGCAATGTGATATGGCCACTGGTTCATTTGCAAGGATATCAGTTAAATACATCTCACATTTCACACTAATTGTTGGTTGTATATGGCATACTGACATTTTGAGGTGATAACCATGTAATAGCTCTCCAGTAGTGAATCTTATTTTTCTTGCAGGCTCCGTTCTCTTCTGGTGTATGATGCAGATTGCTGTGTTATGGTTGTGCCACGTTTCCATTATTTTTTGGACTGTGAGCTGGCCAGCTCATTATATGACTTTCACGGCAAATCATCACATGAAGTACATTCATGTATTAATCATGATTGTGGCAACACTAGCACCAAGTGTTGTTCTTATAGTGGCATTTATGACAGGTGGATTTCGCAATAGCCGTTTCCCCCCAGTATTGTGTGTGCCCAAAAGCGCAGATGCTGGATTTTATTCACTTGTTCTACCAATCAGTGTAATGATACCAACTGGAGCATCACTGCTGTTAATAGCATTTTTAACTATTCGTAAGGTAATTTTACAACAGTATGCAAGCATAATTAAATATGTTAATTGTGCTAATCTTAATTTGTTGCTCTGAAAATCAGCACAATTGATTGCATGTCAGACTGGGTTTTACGTTTCTTTTGACAACATTTGGTACTGTTTATTGATATACAAAATAGATGAGCACAATGAGATAATTTCTCTTCTAATACATTACCTTGAGGTTCGATGTATCATATTATCAAATTAACAATTTTTTCTTTGGTCATCCATGCAGAAACAGGGACATGAAAAGAACAAGGAATCAACGAAACCTACACCTCTTGGCACTGCTGAGATAAAAATACTTATTATTTTCTTTTACTACTTTCTTTTGGGTAGTATCACACTTGCAGCCATTGAGTTAGATGCAAAGTTCTCTAATAATTTAATGACTTCCGTCACTCTATACTTTGCCTGTGAAAGTACAGCATCTGGAAACTGTGACAGTTTTAGGGATGGTGCACTAAAATACACGTACCATAGTTTGAGCAACACAGCATACAGCCTTCTTGCACTGTTTCCATTGGTGAATTTGGTATATGCCACAAGTTTCAGCAACGCCAAGAAAATGTGCTTCAAAATATTTAGGGTTAAGAAGGCATCAGCTGCCACATCCACTCCAGTTTTACTGCTGAAGATTACAAACACACAAAATGATTCATAAATATTTTGCATTGGTTGAGCTTATCAGGTTTTTGGTCATTTTTGTGCTGTATTTTATACTTTGTTGTTGACAATATGATTTATGTTTACAAAATGTATGCACAATCTTAATGACATTAATGTGCTTTGTATTAGGTTGGAATTGAAATGATATACTGGCATTTGCTCAAAATTTCAAATTCTATCTTGCTAAGCTTCACCCTTCTCAAACTAGGTACTTAAGACAGCATGTTTCAAACAGCTAAGCCCTTTGTATATTCCTAAAACTGAGCCGCTTCTCACTATTTCCATGATACCTCTATCAATTGTGCTCAAAGGGTCCAATGAGGTGCTCTTGGCACTTTGTGTCTTCATCTTCCCTTGCACGGAAGCCGGGGTCTGATTTAGTATTTTCTACCTAGATGATTCAACATTGCGGCTGATGTAGGTGCTGATCTTCAGATATATGTTGGCTGGAGGTTAAGCCATAACAAATCAGAACAATCAAGCTGGTCTTGATCTTCTAACCTCTGCTAGTTTGCTCAGCTCTTTGATTGGCTCATCCATCAATACTATAATTATTGAATAACGTGGATTGCCTACATGTAAGGATAATGAAATCCTACTTCTGTCTCATGAGTACCCATGATGCCTTGCTTCTGCTCTGTTACTCTATCACTACGATAATGTGCATCCTCAAGGCTCCTTATCACTATGCTTTCCAGTGTACGACATCAGAGTGTTGTTCTAAATATATTGACCTCACTGTGCGTTAGCTTGGTCTCAATCCATTCTGCCTGTTAGTTTTGGTGCATGGTGTTGGGAACAGCAAGCTTTCCAGCTTGCAACTTCAGTCTTCGTGGCTTCTTCTGGTGGTTCCTATGACCTTACCCACCAAAGTCTGCTCAATCAGTTCTCTTATGTATTCTATTCAGCTGTCAATTCTGCCAAAATTCAGTTGGAACCTTGGTCACAACTAACCACCGCCTGCTTCTCTTTTACATTACAAGCAAAAGACATCGAACCTCCCTTGTATGCAGGGAATGTACCAATAGCTTCTGCCACAAGCAGTCGCCATCGTGGTGTTGGAAACCTCCATTTCCTGCGTCCTCTTTAGGCCAATACATGACAAGATGTCAGAGTAGCTGTTGGTCTCTGTACTGGTACTTTGCTCTGTTATCCCCACACCTGTCACAATTATCAGCTCAGCTATTAAAAAGCCAAAGGTTGTCTTTCATGGCATGTTGCAATCATACAGAGGTCTCTAGCTACATTAAGCATGCCATCAACCCTTAGGAGTGCAGAGGCCCAAAAACATGCACTGCTTGCACTGCTATCCAGAGTGCCCTGAGTCCTGGTGCTCTCGATTACTTGCTCTCGCAATGTAAACAGTAATGTAATAAAAGTAATGTACACCTGCCTGCATAGCTGTCTGCCTTATAGATGAATTTGAGATGAGCTTGTGTGTAAATAAAGTTCACACATAGTTTTATACAACAAAAACAACAAAAAAAACAAAACACTAAAAGCTCTATGCAATGACAATAACACTTAGGATTTTGTATCCAACATAGTTAATGTTACATCTGTGGTAAATCCCTTTGTCCTGGTCTTGGCGCAGCACAGGTTTGTCCACTTGCCAAAATTGAATGCATATACTAAGTTCATCAGTGGAAACAGAGCGACAAGAACATAAGCTGCATCAGTAACCTCATGATATGTGAATTTCAATGCATCTGTTCTATAAGTATCGCAGTTTTGTTGTGCTGTGCTTTCACATCCAAAATACAGTGAAATCGATTTTACTAAACTTTTGTTTGTTGTTGCATTTAATTCAATAGATGCAAGTGACATAATTCCAAGCAGCAGATAGTAGCAGAACACGATGAGAATCTTTTTCTCAACTGAACCCAGAGGTGCATGATTTTTTGACTGCTGAACCCGTTGTGATATGTGTCTCTGTACAAGAATATGAATAATTATATATAAATTGCATCCAGTAAGTGGTTGCTTGCATTAAAAAAACAAACTATGAAGCAGTACATCACCTCAATTAATTGAATCTATAAACCAACGTATATTAAATCCCCATAAAATACAGTCTATCATCAAATAGATATGCATACATACCTTATGAGTAGTATAGAACACTGCTAACAGAAGTGATACTCCAATTGGAGTTATTAGGCTGATGGGCAGAACAACAGCATAAAATCCAGCATCTGCATTTCTTGGGAGGCACAAAAGTGGTGGAAAGCGAGCATTGATAAAGCCACCAGTTCCAAACATCACAGCAACAGAAGTGGCAGGTATCGCAATTGCCATAATAACTATTACTATATGGATATATCTCATCCGATTCTTGGAGCTGAACATCATGTAATGGAAAGGGCAGATCACAGTTGAAAAGATAATTAAAACATGACATATCCAAATTACAGCAATCTGCATCAGACACCCAACAAGAACTGCGCCTGGAAGCAACACAGAAAAAAAAGAAATTGTGAAATGCATTATATTTCATTTGTATAATGGATGAAGCACGTATTGTATGTACAAACAAAAATAGCAGTGAAAAGAAGGTTGTATTGCATTTATTTGACATTGCTCTACGATTTTTTTAATTACCCTTCAATTCACCATGTGTCCTGTTTGATACATAGTGAACATACATTTTTCTTATCCACAGAACTAATAAAGGTCCTGTGGCTTCCAGAAAGCCATCTCCATTGAAATCGTGTCAAAAAAAGAAAAAAGAAAAAAAAATTACATAAACCACCAGGGTGCCATGAGTCAAGTTTGATGTGAAATTCTAATTCTTTCACCCTGATGTTATTGTGCAAAACAAAATGATACACATGGAAGTATCTATATATGAAATAAGCACTTCAAATGTTGAATTACTCAGCTTATTTGATCCTTAATTTGTATTATGGTTGTGAGCAGAAATGAGGATCAAAGAGCAATTGTAATCAAGAGCTTGTTGAAGCAATTTTTTTGCAAGCAAATGCATGTGGACATGCATAAAAACCCTGCACCACATATACACACTCAGAAAGCCACTTTCATACCAAACAATAGAAGGTTTCAAAGGTTTCAACTAACTCCCCAATCCAGAACTACGATATACATCAGCCTTACCTGAAAATGCACAAAATTTCGATGGGTGCTTCAAAGTAGCTATCCAATCTGGTGCAGTGCAATACAATGCTTTTGGGCTAATGAAATTGATAATTGTTACTATAACTGCAACAAGACAGAAATAGAAAGCTCAAGTTCATATAAATACAACTATAACATAAAATAATAAGTGCATGCGCAGCTCCTTTTAACTACATGTACACTAATAAGGGTCTCATAAACCACAAGAGCCAGGCTACATTAATAGTTCCAATTAGAGCAGACAAATCAAAGCAATAGTTTTTCAGATGCATGTACATGTATACGTGCTAGTAATGAGAAGTCAGTACATACATGGCACATTATTATGTACGTAGTAACTGCATGCCATCTTGTATACATAGATCAACATACCAAGGACCAATATGATAGGGGTTTGGTAGACGACAAGAATTGAAGGAAATACAAGCCTAGAACAAAACAATATTAAATACAGAACACATTGCATCACTGTCGGATTTGACTTACATTCTTTCATAACGAGAGCAAGACACCAAGAAGAACAAGGTACCACATATCAACCCAATTACAGCTGCTATTATGACAATTGCATCATGTGCTATTGCATTATTACTTCTCAGTGTCCAGTTTGGGCAAGAAGGTAAACAATAGTTGCCAATCAAAATAAAGTCTTGTCTGCAAGTGATGTTTCCCTGGCTGGTGGTTGGAACAACAGGAAGATTTGGCAAAGCTGCAATGGATTTTTACCAAATTAATGATGCACAAGTGTGTATGTCTAGTTGCAACATACTATTACAAGCAGATGTCACATATGGTAGCGCTGCGCAATTTGGTAGACTGTTACTCAGCTGCTGAGCCATTTGCCATTCAACTTTACAAATATCATTGCTGATAGAATTGCATTCTCCGAATGAAGGAAGATATTCAGTATGATTTTCACCACACAGTGGGAAGAGATACAAGCAGATGAATGGCAAAATAGCAACTTGGCATTTTGAAGAAAGACTATTTTTAAGTCTCAGGAGCTGTAATATAGCACTTTCACTTTCTTGTACATTGACATTAGAAGATATGTACAAACTGCTCGTCTGGTTCAGAGCTGGACTGCATCTCTTGTATTGTTGAAGGACAGGATAACACACAGACTGATTATTCACATATTGGACTGGAGTGCACTTCGCGTTTATACTTGATGTTTTCTAGAGTGTATGTGTAAAAAATCAGAATCAAACCTATCCTGCCTATGGGAAAGGAACTTATTATTTGAACATGCAATTTTCTAACAATATTAAACTAATGCTTTGCATCTCTCCTTATTTGTAGCGCCAACCTCAGTTTTGGCAAACTGTCACATGCTATGTTGAATATGTGTATATGCGTCACGTTAGCATATGCACAAATTATACTGTATAGATGAATTAGCATATGTTCCCCAATATTTTTTGCTTTAAGTACCACAGCAAATTTACTCTTTACAATTTTTTTTTCGCAATGTAGTGCATATGTCAATTGGCGAGATGTTAAGTCTATATAATTTTATTGAACACAATAGTATGACTAGGCCTTGTAAGAAAACATACAATGCAGCAATGTGCAAATCGTTCACAGTGTTGTATCCAGATCTACAATACGTCCTTGGTTATGTATAGGCAGCACGTGCTGGTTATACTATTAGCGATGCCCAGCATTATGTAACATAGGCCTATAGGTGCAAGACTATATTGTCGCAATGCTGATCAGTGTACCTAAATTGTGTACATTCGACCTGGTGCAGTTGCACTTCACTTTATTACTTTTTAAGCTTCTTCTTTAATTTATAGGCCTTTAAATAAAATTAATTATGCCTAAGGCTGTAATAACTCCTGGGAATCACTTTTATCAAGGGGGAGTCATATATGCCTAAGCGCAAATGACTGGGGAGTCGAAATTTAGGGGAGTCAATGGCGACTATGATAACAGCTTGACGTTCCATCTTACAAATGAAAACACAACAAGCCAAGAGATAGCCTTTGACTATAATTCAAAAAACACAACAAAAAAGTGTGTATTTTTTAATGGCAGCAGTAATTACACTAGATAAGCATATTTTCCGTTGTGTTCAATGATGAAGTTCCTTTGTTTATTAAACAAAATGTTAGCCATGACATTCTGCATGCATGGTAAAATAACCATCGCTACTGCTGCAACGCGCGCTTAAAAGTTAGTGTAATACATAAATATACTAGGTATATGGGACAGTTTCCGCGAAAATTGCCCCACGGATATATTATAAAATGTTATAAAAATGCATCGCGGGTGAATCGCTATAACTTCCCAACGGTTAATGCTATCGACTTCCTATTTTCAACACTTCATACTACACCATTTCACTACAGGAAAACTTATTTTGGGGCCTTGCACTAGTTCCTTGCTGATGCTACGAAGTCCGATACCCCATGGGGTTCAAAACCGCCACATCTTCAGCTAGGAGAGTTTAAATCGCTTCAAATTCAGTATGTACGTACAGGGGTCCTGTTGCTATTGATGTGTTCAGTTCGTTAATTTTTACTCTATCCGTCACGGAGATACAGCTGTGCAAAGTTAATGCACATTTCCCGCTCGATTGCACCATTTTTGAATGCAACCCGTGTTCCATTCTCCCAATCCACAATAAATTTTGATAACTTCTTTGTTCCGCCCATTCCTCCCTTAAACTAAGCCAACTGTTTTTGTCTCACTCAGGCAGTGAGTTTATGCGGGAAAGTTACAAGAAGAAGAACGCTGCTCAGTTCCAGACGATCGTACCAAATTAACGGACCCAAGTGAATGGTTGCAGTATAACCTTGCGCCTCCCACGTCGCCGGCAGTATTCAAAACGGCACGCGTAAGGCTATTTGCTACGCACTCACATCATCCTCTAGTCGTGTAATAAAGCTTTCCTATTTGCCATCATCTTGCTAAAATCATCGTCTTATATCTGCCACGCCCACTCGGCTACGATTGCAATGATTTCGGTCTCACACAACTTTCAGCTCACACATAGTACATGAACTCATGCTGGCTCCCACTTGTGCACACACTTGCATTGTTGCGTACATGGCCCTGTACACTATCGTATGGCGTATTTTCTTATACACAACCACACACACGCACGCACACACACACACACACACACACACACACACACACACACACACACACACACACACACACACACACACACACTCATGTACAGCGTACTTGCACACACCAGTTATACATGTGGCAAACAATACACCTGTC
Source organism: Ephydatia muelleri (assembly GCA_013339895.1). Lineage (NCBI taxonomy): Eukaryota > Metazoa > Porifera > Demospongiae > Spongillida > Spongillidae > Ephydatia > Ephydatia muelleri. The sequence continues at coordinate 10,016,293 of JABACO010000005.1, forward strand.
TGATGATGGTACAAACACTCTTACTCACAAACATTGTCACATGCACATGTATTCTATTCAATTCAACTGTATTTGTGCATGCTTGTACAGACCACTGATTCGATGTAAATTTGTGTACCAAGCTTTCTGTACATGTGTCGTGTCTCCAAGGATTGAATACATTGTGTCCCCATCTGGTACTCTAAATGTACACAAACATTGCACACTTGCACACACACACCACTGTATAAATGTGGCAATACACATGCAAAAACGCTCACACACAACATATAGATACACAGACACACACATGACATACACCCACAAACACACACACATACGGACACGGACACACTCACAGACACAGGCACAGACACACAGGTACACATGGACACACACACAACACACAGACACACACACACAGACACACACACATAGACACACACAGACACACACACAGACACACACACAGACACACACACAGACACATACACACACACAGACACACACACAGACACACACACAGACACACACACAGACACACACACAGACACACACAGACACACACAGACACATACGTGTAGTTGTACACAGACACATGCAGGCATGCACAGACACACACAGACGCACACACACACACACAGGCACACATAGACCCACACAACACACTCTCACACGACAGACACATACACAGACACAGACACACACAGACATGCACAGAGACACACACAGATATGCACATGAAATACACAGACACACACACACGACATACACACAGACACGCACAACACACATGGACACAGACTCACACACGAAATTCACAGACACACACATGCACAGACACACGACAGACAGACTCACATGACAGACAGACACACAGACGCGGGCACATATGGACACACAAGCATAGACACACACATGCACAGACACACACATGCAGACGCACACAAGATACACACATGCCATACACACACACAGACACACAAGCACACAAAGACACACGCACGAAATACACAAACACACCTACAGACACACACATGAAATACACAGACACGCACAGACACGCAGAATACATGCGCACAGACTCATACAAAAAATACATATAGACACACACACGAAATACACATAGACACACACACACACATGCACACACATGGACACGCAGATACACACACGACATACACACAGACACACACATATACAGACACACATGTAGCTACATGTACCTATGTGTATGTACCGTCTCTAAAGTGCGAGCTCTATGTCATATACTCCCAAAGAATTGGTTCTCAGCTCCCATAGGATTGGTGTCCCGTACCACTCACTGTATGCATGTGGCAAAGTATATCACTGTATTCACCACAGCACTGGACCCATGGTACAATATTAAAAAGTGTGTGTGTATGTGTGTGTGGGGGGGGGGGGCTGATTTCTTTTGAGAATATACAAGTCTACATGTAGAGATGCACGAATTTATTTTTTTAAAATCATGATGCGTATGATGTTGTCATCGAAAAAGTTGTTGTCGACTATCATTCCTTGATGAGATTTACACAGTTGGCCAAAAATTGTGGTGTTTGTGTGGAGGGTCCCTGCAGCAACGTGCATAAGACTTTAAGTTCTTACACACTCACATCCATCTTTTTGTAGTTAAGTACAATTGTGTAATAAAGCTTTCCTGTTTGGCAAAATCCTTGATCCTTGAACAACTTCTTATCATTCTTTATGCCTCCACTACTCAGCTAGGTGGCTTGTGTACCAGTTGCAGAGACATGAGTCTCTCTTTGCCCATACAATATTTAGCTCACACAGAGTACATGAACATGCCCTCATGTTGGTTCACACACCCTGATGCATGTGTATATGTTGTGCAAATGCGTCTGTACATCCTGAGCACACACACACACACACACACACACACACACACACACACACACACACACACACACACACACACACACACACACACACACACACACACACACCAATCTGTGTGTTTCCTCTGTATTGTTGCAAGCAGACGTATGCACTTCTTTCATCTAGCACTGTACAAGTGCTCGTATGACCTGTAAAAGCCTTTTCGGAGTACAGTATAATGAATATCGTTACTAGCTTGCAATCGATATGTCTGTGTAAACTTACCCGACCTACCACGATCTGCAACGATAAGGGAGGTACAATAATTTCATCGCAGGTCTCACAGGCCTACTGTTTTTATCAGCACAATGTTGTGTGTCCCATCGCACTAATTGAATGCAGCGAATTAAACGAGTGCACATGAACTCAGATTGCTGTTCCTCACCATAAGTACAAAGTACGTACTGTGCCTTGCTATAACCTTCTACGAGTAGTCATTTAATTTACTGCATACAAATTAGTACAGTGCGACACGCAACACTGTGCTGCCTCTTCTTGTTGAAGAAGGATGTACCGCGCAGGTAAGTTTTTTTTTTTGAAGGGCGATGGTTCTGCCTGGCGATGAATTACCCTATCATTGCTGATTGCGGTAGGTCAGGGCCCGTGGTAAGTTTACACAGACACAATGGATAGCAATATTCATCATTCCACGTGCACTCAAAGATAAACAGAAGCCTCTCGAGCTTGTTTGCTAACCATGGCATATATGTCCCTTGTGTCAGGGGACAGTCCTATAAGGACACAATGTATGCATAAAGGACCAGTCCTATGACACTACAGTGTACACGTTGCTACATGTACCTACATGTGTAGACATGTCTCATGGTCTCATGAGCTGTTCAATGGATAGATCAAAAATGCATGTGCATTCAGTGAGAGAAAATGTGTGTACCATCATTATCAGAGAGCACTACTGTTTTTTTCCACATGAACAACAGTGTGTGCTTTGTGTAACACGTGTCTGTGCACATGTGCGAGTCTGTGTGTGCGTCTGTATATCTGTGTGTGTATCTGTATGTGTGTCTGTGTGTATTGTGTGTGTATCTGTGAGTGTGTGTCAGTTGTGTCTGTGCATGTGTGTCTATATGTATTTTGTGTGTGCGAGTCTGTGTGCAAGTCTGCGTGTCTGTGTGTGTGTCTGTGTATTTCGTGAGTGTCTATATATTTCCTGTGTGTGTCTGTGTGTGCTTGTGTGTCCGTGTGTGTGTGTGTGTCTGTCTGTCTGTCGTGTGTGTATGTTCCTGTGTGTGTCTGTTGTGTGTGTATGTTCCTGTGTGTGTCTGTGCATGTGTGTCTCTGAGTGTTTTGTGTGACTGTCTCGTGTGTGTGTCTCTGTGTATTTCGTGTGTGCCTGTGTATGCATGTGTGTCTGTGTGTGCTAGTGTGTATTTCCATGTGTGTGTGTGCATGTGTGAGTGTGTGTCGTGTGTTTTGTGTGTCCATGTGTGTGTCTGTGTATGTGTTTGTATGCGTCTGTGTGTATGTCATGTGTGTGCGTTAGTGTGTGTGTGTCTGTGTGTTTTTGTATGTGTCTGTGTGTATGCCATGTGTGTGTCTGTGTGCGTTAGTGTGTCTGTGTGTGTTTGTATGCATTTGTGTGTATGCATGTGTGTTTGTGTGTGCCTGTGTGTGCATGTGTGTGCTAGTGTGTATTTCATGCATGTGTGTGTGCATGTGTGTCTGTGTGTGTATTTCATGCATGTGTGTGTGCATGTGTGTCTGTGTGTGTGTGTGTGTGCGTGCGTGTATGTGTTTGTCATATGCGTGTCGTGTGTTTTGTGTGTCCATGTGTATCTGTGTATCTGTGTGTGTGTTTGTATGCATCTGTGTGTATGTCATGTGTGTGTCTGTGTGCGGTAGTGTATCTGTGTGTGTGTGTTTGTATGCGTCAGTGTGTATGTCAAGTGTGTGTCTGTGTGTGTTTGTGTGTGTGTGCGTTAGTGTGTCTGTGTGTGTATGTCATGTGTCTGTGTGTCTGTGAGTGTGTGTGCGCGTTAGTGTGTCTGTGTGTGTGTGTTTGTATGCGTCTGTGTGTATGTCATGTGTGTGTGTGTGCGTTTGTGTGTCTGTGTGCGTTTGTGTGTGTGTGTGCGTTAGTGTGTCTGTGTCTGTGTGTTTGTATGCGTCTGTGTGTATGTCATGTGTGTGTGTTAGTGTGTCTGTGTGTGCATTTGTGTGTCTGTGTGTGCATGTCATGTGTGTGTGTGCCTGTGCATGTGTGTGTTATGCAAGCTTGGTACACAAATTGAAATGCAGTCTGTGTGTGCACTTGTGTATCTGTGTGTGTATGTCATGTGTGTGTGTGTGTGTGCATGTGTGTGTTTGTCATATGTGTGTCGTGTGTTTTGTGTGTCCATGTGTGTGTCTGTGTATCTGTGTGGTTTGTATGCGTCTGTGTGTATGTCATGTGTGTGTCTGTGTGCGTTTGTGTGTGTGTGTGCGTTAGTGTGTCTGTGTGTGTTTTTGTATGTGTATGTGTATATGTCATGTGTGTGTGTGTGCGTTAGTGTGTCTGTATGTGCATTTGTGTGTCTGTGTGTATGTCATGTGTGTGTGTGTGTGTTAGTGTGTCTGTGTGTGTTTTTGTATGTGTATGTGTGTATGTCATGTGTGTGTCTGTGCGTTAGTGTGTCTGTATGTGCATTTGTGTGTCTGTGTGTATGTCATGTGTGTGTGTGTGTGTTAGTGTGTCTGTGTGTGCATTTGTGTGTCTGTGTGTGTATGTCATATGTGTGTGTGTGCCTGTGCATGTGTGTGTTATGCAAGCTTGGTACACAAATTGAAATGCAATCAGCTGAATTGAATAGAATACATGTGCATGTGCATATGACAATTTTTGTGAGTGAGAGTGTTTGTACCATCATCAGACAGGTGTATTGTTTGCCACATGTATAACTGGTGTGTGCAAGTACGCTGTACATGAGTGTGTGTGTGTGTGTGTGTGTGTGTGTGTGTGTGTGTGTGTGTGTGTGTGCGTGCGTGTGTGTGGTTGTGTATAAGAAAATACGCCATACGATAGTGTACAGGGCCATGTACGCAACAATGCAAGTGTGTGCACAAGTGGGAGCCAGCATGAGTTCATGTACTATGTGTGAGCTGAAAGTTGTGTGAGACCGAAATCATTGCAATCGTAGCCGAGTGGGCGTGGCAGATATAAGACGATGATTTTAGCAAGATGATGGCAAATAGGAAAGCTTTATTACACGACTAGAGGATGATGTGAGTGCGTAGCAAGTAGCCTTACGCGTGCCGTTTTGAATACTGCCGGCGACGTGGGAGGCGCAAGGTTATACTACAACCATAGATAGTATAGTAGTACTTATAAGAATTCCGTACTAGTAACTATGCTTCAAGATGGATGACTTGGGAGCCACAGCTGGAAGAAATTCTGAAATGATGGTTCGTATCAAAAAATTGATGAAAAAAGTAGCCAAGTACATACAAATAGGACTAATCAAAAACAAAACACGACAAACTGATCAATACGCACAACTGCCCGCGCACAGAAGGTACACAAGTTAATGGACTCCATCCCCACTCCAGGCGTATTTTGTGCGTGACATGTATCAAAAAATGACGAAAAAAGTAGCCAAGTACATACAAATAGGACTAACCAACAACAAAACACGACAAACTGATCAATACGCACAACTGCCCGCGCACAGAAGGTACACAAGTTAATTGACTCCATCCCCACTCCAGGCGTATTTTGTGCGTGACATGTATCAGTAAATGACGAAAAAAGTAGCCAAGTACATACAAATTGGACTAACCAACAACAAAACACGACGAACTGATCAATACGCACAACAGCCCGCGCACAGAAGGTACACAAGTGCGATGCGTCCTGAAAAAAAAGTTTTTTCTAATTTTCGAAGTTGCCCGTCATATTTTTCCCACCTAAAACGCTTACAGGTATTCTCCTACGTACGTGAAGCGGCTTCAGAGCAGATAAAAAGAACCAAGACCAACCGAACTGAAGATATGAACGATTTCGAACCTCTCAGTAGGTGTTAACGATGTAACGCGGAGTGCCCACAGCCAGTGATGCGCTCACGTGACTCGTTTCCAATCCCCTTACTATACTATCTATGCTACAACCATTCACTTGGGTCCGTTAATTTGGTACGATCGTCTGGAACTGAGCAGCGTTCTTCTTCTTGTAACTTTCCCGCATAAACTCACTGCCTGAGTGAGACAAAAACAGTTGGGAACGGCTAGCTTAGTTTAAGGGAGAAATGGGCGGAACAAAGAAGTTATCAAAATTTATTGTGGATTGGGAGAATGGAACACGGGTGCATTCAAAAATGGTGCAATCGAGGTACATACTGAATTTGAAGCGATTTAAACTCTCCTAGCTGAAGATGTGGCGGTTTTGAACCCCATGGGGTATCGGACTTCGTAGCATTAGCAAGGAACTAGTGCAAGGCCCCAAAATAAGTTTTCCCGTAGTAAAATGGTGTGTAGTATGAAGTGTTGAAAATAGGAAGTCGATAGCATTAACCGTTGGGAAGTTATAGCGATTCACCCGCGATGCATTTTTATAACATTTTATAATATATCCGTGGGGCAATTTTCGCGGAAACTGTCCCATATATCGTGCACAAAATTGTTTCCAAAAATGATGTGTTGATTTGATATAGAATGACCCGAGTTGTAAGGTTTGCCTCCAGAAGTGGTTACTAACTCAACTGGAACCTAAGGTTCCATCTGCCCGTGCGATTGTATACAACTTTGCACAGAGACGAACAAAACACATAAACATACGTACCTTATCGACAGCTTGTTGTCCCCAATAAAACACCGCTGGCAATGAGAACATGCCCCATACGAATGCAGCGAGTATTACAAGAGTTGTTGCTTCCATATAGTACCAGAATTTCACGTTGATCCTCAACTTTTTCTTCTTAGTTTCCTTGAGATTCGCATCGCTATGAGCGAGATCTTCTACATGACGCTCAGCCATTTCTCACAGTCTAAAACCGACCTTTCAACACCTGTGCCATAAGTTGTATTCATCAAAGATGAATTTATTATTGTGCCTGACGGTCCATGCACTCAGTCGTCCTATATCTGACGTCAGTGTTGAGTGCGGTTGTCGTACGGGTGTAAATTGTTGATCCACACCCATGCCAACTAATGACATTCGTGAACAAACGAGATCGCAGATAATCCATATATGGCTATGATCCAACACTACAGGATTCGATAACGTGTGATGGTAGATTTTACAACTCCGCACCATGTTGGGGAATCGTTGTCATCACTTGGAATCTGGCCACAGTCAAGTAGAATTCTTTTTCATGCCTACTTAGCAAGTTTTCATAATTTCTTCTTGCTTGCATTACATTCAGTCTAACTTTTGCTAGTAGATTATGCACTTCAAGGTGTTCGGCTTTTTCAGTACCTTTTCAGTCTTGAGTGTGGTTCGCAATTTGTCTAACTGTTTTACTTCTTCTGTCTCTCCGATACACTTGGCAATTGCTTGACAGTTTGGATTTAACAAATACACAAGATAGTGGGAAGTCATCATCCTTGGCAGTACATGTATTAAGTGTTGTGTGGCTGCGGCTTGTATTTTGTGTAGTCTGGTATTTACAGGAAACATTTTCAACTGGTGTGTGATAACTGTTAGAAGAAACACATTGAACTGGTGTTTGATCACTGTTAGTGAGAACACATTCAACTGGTGTTTGATCACATTCAAGTGTTTTTTGGTCACTGGTAGAGGGAACACTTTCAACTGGGGTTTGATGACTGGTAGATCTAGAGGGAACACATCCAACTGTAGTTCATTGATAGAAGATACACTTTCTACAGGTGTTTGATCAATTAGTGGGAATACATTCAACTGTTGTTTGGTCACTGGTAGAGGGAACACTTTCAACTGGGGTTTGATCACTGTAGTGGGAACACTTTCCACTTGTGTATGCTCACTGGTAGTGGGAATACATTGAACTGGAGTGTGTGATCACTGGTGGAGGGAACATGTATTGTGGGTTGATGTGTATTCCCCATCTATTGTATACAGTTTGACTGATGTAGTAGGTAACTCAATGTTGCCATCAATGATGTATTCCCAGCATTCTTGTTGGCGTCTATATACAGCTCTTATGGCAGAGTCTCTGAAGTGCAAAAGGTCAGGACCTTCAGGAGTCAGCTTTACCATTGAAGAACGTGTATCCCCTATCTGACTGTGTCCACCATGCACCTTGCCCAGAGACTAGAAAAGGGCTAATTCTGTGCAGATATGCTTGCCAGCTGTCTTGATGTGTGCTAACCCAATCCAAGGGTACAAATGTGCCATTAAATTCAGGTAGGCAAGTGGCTGCAGCACTAACGATTGTTTCTGAGCCATGCGTAGTTTCGTATATCTCTTTTTTTTGCCTGCATGTGCATTAGAATCTTGTGATAATATTGTCAGGATGACGATTTGTAGTACGCTCGGCTATTAACTGCGACTGTCCAAATAGTCATTCTTGATTCTCTGTGTTCACTGATTTCAAACACATCAGCTCATACTGTTCAGGAGCATGTTTGCTTAAAGAATGTAGATACAGGCCAAATAATGTACTCCTTGATACAACAGTAGTGCTTTGAACAGGTCAAAACAAAGTTGATGGTGTATCCAAGTATTGTTGTAGAGCTGAAGAAGCAGCTGTGGACAGCGTTCACAGTCACTAGCATACAATATTTCACAAACTATTGAAGAAGATGTGCTTTCCAGTTTACGCGTGAAGCATGTGTATGTACCATCATGAAAAGATGTATAAGTGCAGCACGAAGGTTACTTACCCTCTTTTTTTTTTTTCCTTTTGGAAGAACACTTGGCAATTCGTGGAAAAGGTGTCCTTTTATGTCGTGTAGTGGCTCACAATCTATAACCGTGTAATGCTGTAGATTTAGGTTGCGCAAGTCCTCATCTGGTTTAAAGATGGTACCCTCTGTACACCCTTTAAGACTTCCTGTAATTCCTTCTGTAACACTTTTCTTGTCTTTCCGCATACAGGTATTCCTCTGACACGCATTTCTCTGCAGATATCTGAAACAGACAAGTGAGGTACATACAATGGCTTTGGTATTCTTCCAAGTACCCCTTTCAAGGCAAGTAATTGTAGTTTTTCTAACGACTGTGTTCTGCATCTTAATGAATGTGCAAGGTCATCCATGATCGATGCGCAGCCTCCACATTTAAAAATGCCTCCCATTTGGTAGCCTCGTTCAAACTGAGCAGCAGGGTGGTCACCAATGAAGAACCTGAGGTTGTCGGTCATTTGAATACCATCAGTGGTTTGAGTCGGCTCGTTCAGGTCGTACAAACAAGAAACTCTGTCTGCAATCAATGCAGCCTGGTCATCTACTGCAGATGAGTTTAGTGTAATCATGTATACCTCTGGCTCTTCGACCATTGTTTGCAATGTTGGAATTGATTTTTCTTTGGATGCCAGGTAAACAGCTAGGTCATATAGTGTATGCACTGTGAGCATGATATAGCTATTGTTGCATGGTCATGCCACATTGCAAGTGTACTTGTGTGCTGGAGTTGTTTCAATGTCATTGTTAACTCATCAAGGGAGGCTTCATCATCCACATCTTTCTTATGCAGGGGCGGATCCAGGAATTTTGGAAGGGGGGGGGGGGGGGGGGGGGGGGCACAGGAAGTAGGTGGGTGTGCCCCCTCCCGCGCGAAGCGCGGAAGCTTTGAGCAATATAGCAATACTGACACACATTCATAATGAAAAATTAGCACTTATCACTTAATACAAAAGCATGAAAGTAGATGTACTACTAATACTAGTATGTAGCTAGTTTATGCATTTGTCATACAGTGAGGCGAAGAGCCTTCGTGGTCGCTTTTGAATGAAGATTTCTACAACTGTCTCATTGGTGTGCGCAAGCTATAAGCGGTGGCGAAGCGTTAATACTTCTTTCATACGCTTACATCAGCAGTTACACGGTACGATTACGTAACATGAATATATAATTAGATGAACGGATAGGGGGGGGGGGGGGGGTACGTCCCCCGGTGCCCCCCCCCCCCCCCCCCCCCCCCCCCCTAGATCCGCCCCTGTTATGAATTTGTATTGTACATCGCACTTCGTCTATGCCCATTGCATGAATCTTAGCATCAGAGTATCTTGTTTTAGTAGCAGCTTTTTTTAAATGTGCAAAGAGATTTTCCGTCCCTCTACTTGGATGTGTACTTGTCCGTTTTTTTGTCATGTATTTGTGGATTGTGTATAGAGAACAAGCTATCCCAAGCTGTATTCCACCACATTCCATCATTTCTTTCCATTTTTCCTTAACTTGTTGTGTAGACGGTGGTATAGGAATTGAATATTCCTTGCCAATAATTTTTTTTTGCTTGAGCAGCTTGTTTTCTTTCTTTGATGTTTGCTAAGTATTGTCGTGTCAATTCCATTCTGTGCTGCAAACTCCTTTGCAACCTGTCCCTTATTTAAGTCCTCCAGTACTTCAGTTTGTCCCATTTTACCTTTTCAAAGTCTGGAGCATGTGATTTTTTAGGACGGTTTGCGTTTGGCTCATTGTCAAAGTACATTGCCATCCGTTTTCTATTATAACTAGCCATAGATTCTTTTTCCTTTAAAAGATTGTTAAGGTGTTGTTTTTAACAGTTCCTCATTGCATGCATCCCTGCGTTTCTTTAACATCTGTCGTGTCTCTTCTTTCTTTTCGGCTTTGATTTGGGCTTTGAAATGCTTTTACACTTAACCAAAGAGTCAATGAAACCATGACCAAAGTTTTCCTTGCATTCATCGTTCATAGCTTCCACTGTAGCATGAATGAATGCCTTTTCCGTCATCATTTCTGGTTTATTAATATTGAGTATTACTGAATTTGGTATAAATATTGGCTTGGCAGGGAAGTTACATTGGTGGTGATATGATGATGAGTAACATGCATGGCACTGAGCAAGTGTATGTGTGCCTCTTTCACTCACATTTATCTGTCCCACTTAGTGATTGAAAAATCATCTTCATAATCCTTCTTGCTGTCTTGTGGATGCCATCGGCTCCTAAAAGTTGCTTGTATTCTCTTCTGATGTCGTTCAAACTGATTTGGTAGTTTAGCCCCATGTTTCCTTTCAAAATAACTGTCTGTCAGCTGTAGTGAGGCTTGAAAGAATTTTCTGAAATCCTCTTGATCTGTTCATTAATTCCAACTCGTGCATGGCCACAATTACGACCAGTGATATCAGCAGCATCTGGAGGCTATGTTATGGAACAAAATTCATGTATAGAGATACAACCACATATAAGACGTACACATATGCAACATTTATACATACGCACCCATACCAGACTATACCACACAAGCAATGCCATACACACACATGATGGTATATGCCGTAAAGTACCAGAAATATGCCCCCTCCACCCCCAACAACAAAAAACAAAAGGCACGTCTGTATCTTCGTAATCGCAAATGCTTCGGCGTATCTTTTTTCATAATCATGCATGGGTACAATTTGCTTTCCTGAAATACTGAATAAGTTAAGGAGACATTAGCGGTTACGGAGATGCGCACGTTTAAACACAAGCCATTTTTTTGGGTTGAATGCAGGGGGGGGGGGGCGTATTTCTTGTACTTTATGGTATTGGTGCTTACTATGGTGCCTAATTTAGAGGGTTGTGTAATGTTGCAGAGATGAGTGTGGTGCAGAGTTTGTGGGGGTGGAGAAGATTAGTGTGTGTGTGTGGTGGAGAGGTGTATATGGACATCAAATATTGTCTGTGATGCGCGTGGAATGGTGCCTGGGGTGAATTATATTCATATTCATCTTTTTACTAACAGCATGGGACTTCTTTCTTCCACTGGAAAAGTGCCTGCTGAATGTGCTCTGTACATGTGAACGCATATTCACAGTGCGGTTGGAGTACGAATACAGATGTTTGTAGTCTCGTACCCAGACCCAGATTCCCAACAGCTGCGGGTGGATTACGTAGCGGTGATGTAATCCACCCGCAGCTGTTGGGAATCTGGTTCTGGGTACGAGACTACCGTTTTCTGTATGAACTCAATGAAGTATAGGCGTCTATGGCTCACGTGGCCGTTTCCAATCCCTCTACTATAATATCTATGCTTTTAGCACGAGATGCTGGACTCAACAGAGTAGATCCAACCGTTAAGTTTGGACCCAGTGCGACACCATGGATATTTTGTAAGGGGATGATGTAGTCTCGTACCCAGACCCTTATTCCCGCAGCTGCGGATGGATTACATCACCGCTACGCGTAGCGGTGATGTAATCCATCCGCAGCTGCGGGAATAAGGGTCTGGGTACGAGACCAGGGATGATGTGGATATCTGAATATGAAATTACAATATGCGAATCGTTGGGAAGATAGCTTTGCTCAAACATGGTTATAATTTCCGCTTAATATACCCCGGGTTCTATAAGCGGGACTCCCCGGTACATGTACACAGCAAACGAACTCAACTGGGCATACTAGTCCCTCCCACCCACGTGCCTCCATCGCTTGCCATCGATGACACATGCTTCTTATACTGGGCAACCAGTAGTCTCGTACCCAGACCCTGATTCCCACAGCTGCGGATGGTTACATCACCGTTCACGTAGCGGTGATGTAATCCATCCGCAGCTGTGGGAATCAGGGTCTGGGTACGAGACTAGGCAACCACATCGTAACTAGCAGCTGCAGAGAGAATCTCCTACTAGCCCTTCGCAGACGTTGCCTTCCTCGGTGGAGCAACTAAGCCACCAGCTGGTTATCGAAACTCTCAGTCAACCCCCTGCAGGTTCGCCACCCGACTCTCACACACAACGAAAATCTACATTAACAGATTTGGGAGCCTCTATAATCAGTGCTGCATTATTGAAGGTTGTCATGAACATGTTGCTCCGACTATGTGGCGAGCTCACATGCTACTCCGCGTACAAGGTATCTATCCCGGGGAAGTCCCAAATATCTGGCTTGTGGAGCAAAATTTCATCATCTGTGGCCAATGCCATCAGCTGGCTTCCAATTTGTGACTGTCGTCTCATTGCAGAAGGAGTGCTGGTGGCAGAGGTTTGACAGATAGAGATGAGGAACCTACACCCCAAGTGCTCCCCTCTTCAATTGAAGTGCCTGTTGCAAATAATAACATAACCCAGAGCTTGCCTATCTTGAAGAAGTCTCCCTCCTTCATCAGCCCACTCTTCGCTTTATCCCATCATCGGCCTTTGCTCGAGCATTATCATCAGCACTGAGGTGTGTCATTCTGGAGAACACTGAAGAATCCTGGCTCAAACTATTCATGCTCCCAAAGTGTGTTCTTCCTTCATCAGGACATAGAAGGCAATAGCACCAAACAATGAAACAACTTGGGAACTGCTGAAAGCAAAACACCCCAGTGGTCCAGCTCTTTTAGTGCAAGCTGTCGACTGTGCACCTATCACACTGGAGCCAGACTTCAACATCCACTCTGTCCTACTGTCCTTTCCCAAGGGCACGGCTGCAAGTCCTTCAGGTTTGCGGGTGTAACACTTGATTGATGTTGCTAAAATCCCCCTTCCTACACCTATTTGCTCCCTACTTCGACAAGTAGTGAACATCCTTGTAGCAGGCAAAGCCCCAGCTTCAGTATCCAGATTTATTGCTGGAGCCAGGCTAATGGCATTGAACAAGATCAAGGAGGGTCGCCTACCTATCATATCAGACAAATTGCTGTAGGAGAGGTAATTCGAAGGCTAGCGGGAAAGTGTGTGTGTACCATTTTGAAAGACAAGGCTGCAGACTTCTTTCAGCCCTTACAGTTTGGTGTGGCCTGTCAGGCAGGTGCAGAAAAGATCCTACATTGTGTCAGAGGTTGTATTGAGGACCACTGGATGGATGAGGATTTTGTGTGCTTCAAGAAAAATGCGTTCAACCTAGTTTCCAACAAGCAATCTTCAAAGAATGTGCCACTTATTTCTCGGAGCTGTTTTCGTGGGTCTCCTACTGCTACAGGTCCCATCCACAGCTATGGCATCCACTTGGACAGTTCAGCTCAGAATGCAGAGTGCAGCAGGGTGACCCCTTAGGCCCCTTGTTTTCTTTAGCCCTCCAGAAGTCGGTATCAAGCATTGATGCAGATGATGAATGCTTGATGGGGTCCTTGCCGGCAATCGCCCGGTGGTCCTTCGTGCTATGCATTTGATTGAGGAGTTGTGCCCTGCTTTGGGTATCCATATCAATTTGTCAAAATGTGAGCTGTTTAGTAGGATGGGCAACACATATTTTCCCCCTTGAGTGAAGTGTTCACTCTTTCCTCAGGGGACCAATTGGAGATTACTTGTACTGCTCTAAATTCATTGCAGACAAATGTTTCGAATCTAAAAAGTTGCTTTAAGGCCTGACAGAGGTAGCTGAAGTTGACCTGCATGTAGCAGTTACCCTTCTACGTATGTGTGGGAGCTTTTGCAGAGTGGTCCACATTGCAAGGGTCACTCCTCCCAGCCTTGTATCAGATGGCTTAGTGGTTTTGATGAGGAAATGAGAAACTGCTTCATGCTGAGCACTGCCATTGAGAATCCTCAAGCTGCCTGGAGCTGGATACAACTTAGTTTGAGGTTTGGTGGCCTGGGGTTTTGTTCAGTCTCTTATCATGCACCGGCTGCATCCTGTGCTTTATCAGATATTGGCCAACCAGACAACATTCACCTTAAGCACGATATTACATTGTTCAACTCTAGAGTTTCACAGCCTGATCCAGTCACAGTTGAATCTGTCTTAGCTTTTCCTTCCATTCCACAGAGAGAATTGTCACGGCGAATAGATGACAGGCTGTTTAATTCTCTGCTCAATTCCTCCTTGTACCCAAAAGGCTCACTTGTTATCCACCTCTGCTCCCCAGCAGGCTCCTGGCAATCTGTGGTCCCTTCTCCCGGTCTAGGCCTGCATCTGGAGCCTAATGAGTGCCAGATAATGGCTGGGATTGGATACTTCTGGTCGTTCTACATGCCCATTATACCCCCATGCTGCCCTTGACCCACTGGGTCATCATGCAGTAACATGTCGACATGGAGGAAATGTTGTTGTACGTCATAACCTGTTGTGCAACGTGCTGGCAGATTTCTTCCATCAGGCCTACCTGTCTGTTGCAGTAGAAAAGGGTCATGGTCTCACAAGAGATCACAATCTGAACATCCTGCTGATTTGCTTGTCACAGGCTGGGACAGGGATAGACCTGCAGCAATGGACATCATAGTGACCTCTCCACTCACTCCTGTCATCCTGGGGGAGTCATGCCAAGTAGTTGGTGCTGTAGCAGAGAACCGAAAGATGCAGACCAATAGCCCCAAATGTCAAGAGCTAGGGTGGGCTTGTGCACCCTTGGCAGTAGAATCGTATGGCAACTGGGGTGAGGAACATTCTCTAGGCTTGCATCCCACCTTGCCATCAGCCAGTCCAGCATTAGTGGTGGCGGACATATACGGCAGGCTTAACCTTCATTTGGTCAAGTCCGTTGCAAGGGCACTCCTCGCAAGATAACTTCATCTATCCTGACTGTGTATGTAGTAATATTATTTCTATTATTATATTTTTATTTTTTCAAATTAATAATAATATTATATGACAACATAACACACAAGGAACAACTAGAGAAATAAAATACTGTCAACCAATGACAACCAACGAAGGTCCACTCTTGACAGCAGAGCTCTTGCACAGGACCTCACCTAAGTGAGGCTGAGTCTGCCATAAATGGAAGCAGTGGCCTGGGATTCGAATCATGCTTGCGACACTCTGCCACTAATGCTGCAGATCCTGCTGTCAGACAAAATAGAAGGGTTTAGCGGTGAGGTAATGGTAAGATCAGATTTGCAGCTGGCTTCCCAAGAGACCAGTTGGGGACCAGAATATCTGCTGGTCTGGTATAGCATTTGGCATTTGTATTATTATTATTATTTTTTTTTTTTTTTTGAGTGTAAATTACTATTATATTTACTTATTAAATTAATAATAAGGCCCAACTAATCACAAATAGACATAAGTTACACAAAAAAATCCTCCGTCTGCTCTGAACCCAAAGAACCCATAACACATGCAGCATCAGCATTTCCATGTTGTACAGCTACTGAGAGCCTTTGAAGGAGGAAGGTGTATGCACTGCTCTCTCCAGAAGCCAGTTGCATAAGATGGAACATAGGTGTCAGGGCATGTGGCATCCCAAACGAGGAGTTGTCCACATTTCCATGGGGCTAATGTTATTCCATTTGGATGTTTCCATCTGCTCGGGCAAGGCCTGATGGTTCGAGACGTGATGGAATGTGTGCAGCTGATAAGGCCCTGTGAATTATGTCATTCAATGCAGCATGACGAAAATGGCGACCTGCATTATTTTAATATAAATAATAGTATTGTGTGTACATATGTTACGATGCATGTATAATTTATGATAATTGCCTGAATGTACAAGTGATGTCATGGTAGAGTAATTCACTAGCCACCAACATAATCATGCCTGTGGTTCCTTTGTACTTCTACTGACCATGCATATACATGTTAGTTGAATGTAGTCTGCATGTGTGTTGTCACATAGAGCATGTAGTAATGGTCCATCAACACCCAAGTCTGTATGCATTTTTCTTTACATTAGTTGGGCTGGGCCCAAGACCATGTTAACCGCATAAAGTTGTATACACCTACATGTAGGTTCAGAATGATGCACAAAGTCAAGAGGAATTTGCAGCTGAGAAATGTGAGGCAATCTTCCAATACAAGGAGTCTGATTCACTTATAAACATAATGCATTACACATGAATATACAAACATCACTATTTCAAGTTCAAAAACAATTTGAAACCTAATTGGTATCAATGGCTCACTGCATGTGGCAGATCATAATTCTCTCTTTGGCAACAGGTGGATAAAGCAATAAAAATATGCACAGGTAAACAGAAACCATCAACAGAGCAAACCATGCAACAAATAAGGATATGTGGCGAGCTTCAGAATCCATATTTAGTGACATCATAATCAAAAGAGTAGGCAGTCTAACTCCACCAGACATAAACAACAGTGTTGAAAGAAGGAGAATGTTGCCTGTTTTAAAGTTCTTAATGGAAATGGACCTTGTCAGAAATGAAATAAACCCTGCAATGGTACAGAGGATACCTTCGTATGCCAGAAGAATCCCAAACCACATTATTGGGAAGCGCTTGCCATTGATGATACATGACTCAAATACAATGAGTTGTGGCTTCTCTGTTTTGGTGTTGAAGTTTACGTCTGAAATGACAATAATTGGGTCCATATACATCCACAATGAACAGATTATAACATTGGGCACAGTAAATGCTATGACAATTGCCATCAGAACGGCATCATTCAGTGGCTTACCACCTGTTGGAGGTCAAAGATTTCTGGCAGATGATACAAGTAATCGATACAAGCGACACAATTTTACTATAACAGTTGCATAAACCAATGTGAAACCAATGCTGACTGTCCATGGTATTATATTGCAAAGATACATTTTCACATGCAGTGAAAAGAAGAATCTCTCCGTTACACTTAATATAGTGATGCCTATTGATAAGGAGTAACATCCAACATAGGCTAGATGGTTTAGCCTGTAGCTTGAGGCCCTGACTGAACTGTGTTCTCGGAACACTATGTTAAGTACATTTATCAAGGCAATAACTACAAATGCAACAAAAACCAAAAGCAGAGAAGTAACTGACATTGCCAAATATATTTTGCACTTTTTGATAGGAGTCAACAGACGTGGCACATTTTTTTGGATATATATCTTAGCTGATCATCAGCAGGATAAACTGCAATGCTAAGAGCTTCTCCAGAGACAAGTTGTGTCATAAGAACAAGTCCAGGTGTAAATCTGGTGCCATTGACATAGCTATTCACACCTGAATCTCCAAAAAATCTAATTTCGGACACTTCATTCTGAATTCTGTTAGCAATGGTTGGATTGCCACACCCATACTCACACAGTGACTTGTTATTTGCTTTCATCCATCCATCAGTGGCATTTAAAGCTAAAGCCAAGATCCAAACTGCATCATGATAATTGGACCAATTGTTGCTAATCTCACTGGTTGCCATCACTGCAGACTACAGTGGACATTGCGGAAGGGTAGGGAAGTACGGAAAGAATATTCAAATGACACCTCCGATTAGGAATTTAATTTGCCTCCAACAAAAAAAAAACTTTAACCAATAAGAGAATTTGAGTGAGCCCCATGATCTGTAGGTTCGCTGCAATGTATAATTAATACTGACTCCAGTTTTAAAACTAAAATCAAGGCTAATTTTATTCCAAAGTAAATGCTTATTTCCTATTTTTGCTCCCATTATTAATTCAAAGGTTGCACTAAACCATCTTAGCACCCATTATATGATGACAGTTCTAGTCATTCAAAACAACGAGTTAAGGCAATTTATACAACATTGTACTACATGTATTGCTACATGATGATATGCACGACATAAACCATTATAACAGTGTATCAAAATATAAAATAGCTCATTTTTTCAGAAAAGAATTCAAATTAGATTGACTGAAGAAGAATAGTAGAAGGTATCGGTAGTTTTTATTGAAATAGCTACCAATAAATGTGCAGTGAACAACCAACAAACAAGATTTCTATAAGTATTGCACCCATTTCATTACATTCAAACCAACTAATAAAATTTCAAACTACTCTAACAATGAATCGTTCTTTGTTTATTAATTTACTTCTAAACTAACATATTAAAAATTAATAATATTGACACTTGATTTTAGAGGGTCTTAATTTAACCACTTGACTGCTTATCATTATCATAATCTAATTTTGCTGATACTAACACTATTCATTAGAATAACTCATAAACAAAAATCAGAATTGTGAGTGTTCAACAACATCGTGCTCATTCATAGACACCTTGTTACTTACTATGCACTTAGTTAAACTTGATTGTTTACTTAATCTTTCCATATTCTTACACAAGTACTATGAAACTTGTAGGCATACTTAGCATGCAATCAATTGTATAGTGTACACAGCCACTAGATACACTGCATACTTAAGCAGCATGCTAAATAAGTTTTATAATTGATGCAACTAGCAATTAATGTGATTATAACTGTCGGACTGTACATCCGCCAATGATGATAGACTTTTCAAGAGAGGAATAATAGCGAGAAAGTGGGAGAGAAAAACACTGTTAGTTGTGTTTGGCAGTGGTGGATAAAGGTCAGGGGAAGTGGAGAGGGAAGGGTGTCCAATCAAGTTGTGGTAAAGTGCCACATATAGTACAGTATGCGTTACGCAGGACTATTCATGCTCTTGTATATCACAGGAAAAAGTTAGAAACATCCAGTCATGGGTTTTTAACATAAAACCACTCTGGGGTTGATGGTCTAGCGTGGAAATAGCGTAAAAACCATCCTGGGATTAAGCATCCAAGATGGGAATATCGTAAAAACCATATGGTCTTGTTGTGGTTTTGTCGAACAAAAACCATGTTGAAGCAATATTTCTACACTAGACCACCAATCCCAGAGTGGTTTTATGTTTAAAACCACCTTGAAAAACCATGATTGGACGTTTCTAACTTTCCTGTGTATATCTATACTCCACACACACACACACACACACACACACACACACACACACACACACACACACACACACACACACACACACACACACACACACACATAAACACACACACAACACACACACAAACACACACACAAACACACACACAACACACACACACACAACACACACACAACACACACACAAAACACACACACAACACACATACACCACACACACATACACACAACCACAACACACATGCACAACACACACGCACAACACACATGCACACACAACACCACACACACACACACACACAGACACAAATACACGTTCCCGGTTTGTTTATTTCAGTATCCATATCAACCGTGTACTGGAATAAAACACTTGTGATCGATTTGCCCTAAAGTACTTGGCTCACCTCATATTTTCGCTGCTAACTAGCTAAGGCAAAGTACTCAATAGTTAAGTTTACAATAAAACCTTCTCAAACCATTTGTACATGTATGGTTGCATGTTGATCCCACGACTTTTTTATATTACATAAGCACATTACCGGCGTTGAATGGTCATTCACATGGCTTGGCACTAATTAATGTTGTCACGCGCTCCCAACTTATGACTGCCCTTTGCACCGTTATGTCAAACCTGTCCGAATGTGATGCTGAGAACGGGATACAATATAAATTGTGACCCACAGTGTATATCAGCACAGGAACGGATTAAAAATCGCAAACACCTTCCACACTTGAAATTGAACATGCGTTTTAAGAATACGAGTAATGACGACACAGTGTATCATATACAAAAGGACCTATGCACGTGCCCAAAATAAAATTTTAGAACTGTTGTTGGTTTGGGTGGCTGCAGCCATAACAATGCTTTTACAAACAGAGGCGGATGGGGCACTTCGTATTATAAGTGGGCGTAGGTTTTCAAAAGGGGGGTGGGTACCCCTTCCCGCGCGAAGCGCGGAAGCTTTTGATGAAATCTAAATATTAAAGCATTCATATTATTCAATACGTAGCATTATTGTAACATACATGTATATTGCACTACCAAAAGACATGCATATTGTGTATCATAGATATAATGCTTCATTTGAGTCACAAATTGGGACAAAGAGAGCACAATTAGAAGTAATTATTTCCTTGTGATAGAGAGATGAATACAGATGCCGAGGTCGCTTTTGGATGAATTTCTGTACTACAATTTGGCTATTAATATGCACATCATAGTGAATATGCATCAGACACTGTATTTGTAAAGTATTGACGTTACACATTCACGATCACGCTCGCAACAATCAACAACCACACGCGGGTATGAATAACGGTATGACCTTTGGATACAAACGCGTGTTTTGCGCGCTTCATAGCCGAACACTTCAGTATGTGCTTGAATATTTGGCAAAAGAACACTCAGATCATTGAAAGAACGAGCAATGTGCCATGTCACGTGAATGAAGTTGAATTGGGGGGGGGGGGGGGGGAGGGCGGGGGGGGGGGGTGGGCACGTGCCCTGGTGTCCCTCACCTGGATCCGCCATTGACAAAGTCATAAATGGCTCATTTTGGGCTCCAATCTGAGACAGATCACATGGTCTCAGACTCTGCAATACTGATTTCCCCAATTGCAGCCTGACAAGTGGTATATTGAGCACTTTTTGAACGCTACCGGCTCCTTGCAGTGTCTATTGCCCTCCTCTGCGACAGTAGCACCGACCCCAATAAATCCTTGCATAGCCTCTGTGAGACAGCCTCGTGTAGAATAGTTGCCTGCACTACACTAGACTGTAGACCGGTCATTTGAAGTGTAGTCTGCCGTAGAACAGTCTCCTGTCGAATTATATCCTTGTGGAAGGCTTCTTGAGGAGTGTGTGCTATGATACTCCTGCTGAGAGACATCGGCTTGGCTGTATTTACAGGATCCGTTAGCTGAGAGCATGCATGGATAGAATCAGCTACGCAACAAAATTTCACTGAGTTAGATAGAGGTCTAGAAGTGGAGCATTGAGGCAAAATTGGCAGCTCATTACAACAACTTCTGGCATAGTTCACTGTAAGAATCTGACTACGCTACAACAGTTCGGCAAAGTTCCACCTCCTCACTAAATTTGCTTTCTGTCTCAATTATTGACCCCAGCAATAATTTGTCTAGGCTAGACACGGTAAAACCCTTAGGGCAAATTCCACCAGTTTGACTGGAAATGGTTCATTGAAGCCATGCCAGGAAATCATCTGGTGAAAATGAATGGTCTCCTCCATAAGCGAAACAAGTGTGGTAGTCACTGGGACACCAACAACAAAATGACCAAGATGGTCAAGAGAATCAAGAGAACCGAAAGGTTCAAATGAAGGTTCAAAGGCAGGATGAGCAGATGGGTCAAAGGATATTGTGGTACTGTGCCATCTATTTCAACATTAACATCCCATTCTGCAGCCTTCACTGTTACATTCAACCTCATGCTTGCTTCAGGATATGCCACGCACACAAGAGGGGAGTGTAATGCAGCATTGGATATCAACGCGTGGCCAAATGCAAATACAAGTTAATTTGTTTGTGAATACAAACAAGTACAATGTAGATAAAGATAAATGCAAAATCCCTCCTCCCCCTCCATCCTCTTCCCCCACACTTGACAATATAACTTTGTGCAGTGTCGCCTGTGCATGCAGCCAGTGTAATCACACAACACAACACAACACAATAGGTGCTGTGAAAGGTTTGCGTTTGGATGTGATTATTGTCATGAATGGTACCATTGAGCTAGTGTTGGGCTTACTGTAGATCAGGGCACTCATACTCATATGGAAAGCTACAAATGGTCGCCCTGCATGTGCTGAAAAGGGAAGAAATCATTTTTTCTAAAGGGTGTCCCCCAAAGAAGGAAAATTCACTGCACATTCACCACAAGTAGTTATATTAGTGGGTGTTGGTCATTAATAGTCAGTTCAAATAGAAAAATTAATGATTAATTAACAACAAATGTAGGTATGCCAAACTACTCATAATCAAATGCCCGAGAATCTAATGTTTGACTATTAATGACTTAGATTTGATGATACGAACAACAATCTGGGCTTGTCCTCACAGAACAACTATTAAAGAGAGAGTTGAACCACATCTCTTCAATTGTATCAGACAGCTTCTTTTATGAGGGAGAATAGCATTGCAAGGCATTAATTGACAAGAAATCAGGAGGTGGAACACAGCTATTGTAGAGTGTGATGGAAATTTCCATACAGAGTGTGGAATCACACTATCAAATACACACAAAGATGCTATGATGGGGAGACAAGGAGCGCAGACCAAATCCCCCTCTCCTCACACTTAACTGGCCTGTCTCCAAGCCACATCATTAATACCACAGTCACTCAGAAAGGAACAGAAAACATCAGTGTCAAACTCCTCCATAGATCCCAGAATGAGGCATAGAGGGTATGTGGGCAAGTTTGCAACAGAGACATAACAAGACAAGTACAACTTGGGGATCTGAACTGCCAAGATCATACAAGGTTACCAATAGCCTGACGTTTACTGAAGTAGAATTTTTTTGCAATATCTGGAATCACCAATGGATGCTCTTGAGAATTTCTTGATTTGATATTAGATGGAGGGAATGACGTCAGGGGTCACCAACACTAAAAAATTCACATTTCTTGATATTGACATAGATCCCTAATGAGGGACCTTGAGCCTGAATTATCGTTAAGGCTCTCAACACTGAAGAAGAATCACCTGCTACTGATCCAACATCCAAACCAAATATTGTACAATAATCTTTGTTAGCACGAATGGTAGTCACTATATATGTCGTACACGTACCTACCTACTGCTATCATAGATGTGTGTGTACATGTGTGTGTGTGTGTGCGTGTGTGTGTGCGTGTGTGTGTGTGCGCGTGTGTGTGTGTGTGTGTGTGTGTACACGCGCGTATGTGAATGCAATTTCATCTATCTTTGATCTTCAGCAACTCCCCATTTGCTGTGCTAGTACTCTTCTATATTCTGTTACCCCCAATGCATGAACTTGCATTTATGAACAAACTTACCAGCTGCTGGTAGTCTGTGTCAAGCCAAGTGCATGTAAATGTATGTTAATTTGGCTTGTCTATTAAAGGTTGGATGTCGTGGTGAGAAATAAGGTGCAATGCTGCTTGTTATGGATGCTATTGGTAGCCATCTGCTTCTGGACACACACTCACCGTCTCTGTCCAAGGATGGTGAATGGAAAAATTGTGGTAAACATTTAAATCTTTTTACTACCAATAATTTAGTAACCCATGACTGGGGATAATTATATTCATAATCGCGCACGTATACTTATGCTTGGAACTAACCAAATGGTTATGGGTTGTTGTGTACAAGGATGTACTCTGGTTGTGCATGGTGTACAGGGGGTTACCTGTTAGGAATATGTGTGGCTATTATGCTGTTAAAGGGATATACCCTCTTCCATACTGCAAGGTGTTGCTGGCAAAAGTTGAATAAGGATTGTTTGACAGGTGTAGATGACTTGAGAAAATAAATACTAAAATTGGAGTGCCTTCAAGAAAATATGGGCCTCGTCAAAAGGTTGAGTTGGTGGATGTGGGTGGCATGTAATGATGAAAGTGAATGATGTGGATTTGATGATAGAGTGGAGGTGGGTTGTTCAGTGTAGTGGGTGGAGTTTATGATAGTTGTCAGTTGCAGAGTTAGCTATAATTGTTGTCAGGTGGAGTTAGTGATTGTTGTCAGCTGTTGGTCAACTTCATGTATCAGTACAATATATTAAATGTGTGCAAAGAAAAATGCTTTCTAGAAATAGTTGATCTCCTTGTCTTTAGCTCTTTTTATTATCAATCTCAGTCCAGTATGTGTTCTATAACTCCTCCAATCAAATCTAATCCCTCACATCTTCACACTACAACATCCACACTCAGTAATCAGCAGTTGAGCAATCACCTCCACATGTGACAAGACATAATCACCGACTCCACCCAGCACCACAACAAAGTTTGTTTCACTGAACACATCTCACAATCATCACTAACTCCACAACCTCCATCTCATTGCCTTCACATGTATATGAACAAGGGGTGGCGGAGGAGGAGCTCGTGGTAGCAGAGGTGATGGAGGAGCTCGTGGCTACTGATGTGAGGAGAAGCTCATGGTAGCAGAGGTGATGGAGGAGCTTGTGGTATCAGGATGGAGGAACTCGTGGCAGCCTAGGTGATGGAAGAACTCATGGTAGCAGAGGTGATGGAGGAGCCGTCGTAGCAGAGGTGATGGAGGAGCTCGTAGTAGCAGAGGTGATGGAAGAGCTCGTGGCAGCAGAGGTGATGGAGGAGCTTGTGGTAGCAGCAGTGATGGAGGAGCTCGTGGTAGCAGAGGCGATGGAGGAGCTCATGGTAGCAGAGATGATGGAGGAGCTAATGGTAGCAGAGGTGATGGAGGAGCTCAGAGGTGATGGAGGAGCTCAGAAGTGATGGAGGAGCTCAGAGGTGATGGAGGAGCTCAGAGGTGATGGAGGAGCTCAGAGGTGATGGAGGAGCTCAGAGGTGATGGAGGAGCTCAGAGGTGATGGAGGAGCTCAGAGGTGATGGAGGAGCTCAGAGGTGATGGAGGAGCTCAGAGGTGATGGAGGAGCTCAGAGGTGATGGAGGAGCTCAGAGGTGATGGAGGAGCTCAGAGGTGATGGAGGAGCTCAGAGGTGATGGAGGAGCTCAGAGGTGATGGAGGAGCTCAGAGGTGATGGAGGAGCTCAGAGGTGATGGAGGAGCTCAGAGGTGATGGAGGAGCTCAGAGGAACAAACAATAGGAAAACATGCATTTTACTTTGGAATAAAATTAGCCTTGATTTTAGTTTTTAAAATGGGTGTCAGTAGTAATTATCTATATATCTTGTACATTACAGCAGACCTACAGATCATGGGGCTCACCCACATTCTCTTATTGGTTGAAGTTTTTAGTTTCTTGGAGGCAAATGAAATCCCTAATCAGAGGTGTGTTTTGAATATTCTTTCCATACTTCCCTACCCTTCTACAATATCCACTGTTGTTGAGAGTGATGGCCCAGACATGATACCAGCTGGTTACTTAGCGTTGGAAATAATCAATAATAGATCAGATATTTGGAGGACTATCATCTGGAGCTCATTGATGGGCAGGCAGGATGTGGTGCAGCAGTACTTGAACTTTCGGAAAGAGTTCTAGTTAAGGAAGTATTTTACAGTGAGAAGAATATTGTTGGACTAGTTGGGCCACGGTGTTATGATTCAGCTGAGAGAGTTGGTCTAGTCACTGCAAAAGATGGGATTGCTTTGGTTAACATTCACACGAGCAGTGCTTCAATTTTGGGGAATGCCACATTGTATCCTTATTCTTTGGGAACTTCACCTTCTATACTGAGGTTTGTTGATGCTTTTACTGCACTAATGAGATACAGTGGGTGGACACACATAGCAGTTTTATTTCAGGACAACATCTCCTTTTATTCAGTGTTCCAAGATCTTTCTATTAAAGTTAAGCGAATGAAGGATTATATGATAGCCTTTTCATCAATTCTCACAGAAAACTACATACCTCTTGATAGTATGGATTCCTCACCTGCACATGTAGTATTGGCAGCTTGTGACGCTGCTTTGGCAAAAAGGTTGATGTGCATGGTATTCCATAAAAGAATGTTATTTCCTAAATACCAGTGGATATTTCTGTACCAAAAACTTGAGGACTTTTCAGCAACTGAGTTTCAGTACAGAAACAGATGGTATAGTTGTAACAAAGAGGATATGTTAATTGCATTGAACAACTCCATTTCAATTGATTTTAGTTATGCGCCAGACAATGATGATAAGTTGGACTCAGGATTGACATACAGTGAATACAAAAAGGAGTATATTAATGCAGTGAAACACTACAACTCAGGGAAATATGGGAAACCAGTGAGAATAGCAACAATTAGTCCACTTGGAAATTATAAAACACACAAAATGATTCATAAATATTTTGCATTGGTTGAGCTTATCAGGTTTTTGGTCATTTTGTGTTGTATTTTATATTTTGTTGTTGACAATATGATTTATGTTTAAAAAATGTATGCACAATCTTAATGACATTAATTTGCTTTGTATTAGGTTGGAATTGAAATGATATACTGGCATTTGCTCAAAATTTCAAATTCTATCTTGCTAAGCTGCACCCTTCTCAAGCTAGTTACTTAAGACCGCATGTTTCAAGCAGCTAAGCCCTTTGTATATTCCTAAAACTGAGCCAGAGGGGGCATATGTTGGCTGGAGGTTAAGCCATAACAAATCAGAACAATCAAGCTGGTCTTGATCTTCTAACCTCTGCTAGTTTGCTCAGCTCTTTGATTGGCTCATCCATCAATTCTATATTATTGGATTGTCTACATGTAAGGATAATGAAGTCCTACTTCTGTCTCATGAGTACCCATGATGCCTTGCTTCTGCTCTGTTACTCTATCACTACGATAATGTGCATCCTCAAGGCTCCTTATCACTATGCTTTCCAGTGTACGACATCAGAGTGTTGTTCTTAATATATTGACCTCTCCGTGCGTTAGCTTGGTCACAATCCATTTGCCTGTCACTTTTGGTGGTGTTGGGAACAGCAAGCTTTCCAGCTTGCAACTTCAATCTTTCCAGCTTGCAACTTCAATCTTTCCAGCTTGCAACTTCAATCTTCGTGGCTTCTTCTGGTGGTTCCTATGACCTTACCACCAAATTCTGCTCAATCAGTTCTCTTATGTATTCTATTCAGCTGTCAATTCAGTTGGAGCCTTGGTCAAAACTAACCACCACCTGCTTCTCCTTTAGATTACAAGCAAAAGACATCGAACCTCCCTTGTATGCAGGGAATGTACCAATAGCTTCTGCCACAAGCAGTCGCCATCGTGGTGTTGGAAACCTCCATTTCCTGCGTCCTCTTTAGGCCAATACATGACAAGATGTCAGAGTAGCCGTTGGTCTCTGTACTGGTACTTTGCTCTGTTAACCCCACACCTGTCACAATTATCAGCTCAGCTATTAAAAGCCAAAGGTTGTCTTTCATGGCATGTTGCAATCAATGCCATCATACAGAGGTCTCTAGCTACATTAAGCATGCCATCAACCCTTAGGAGTGCAGAGGCCCAAAAACATGCACTGCTTGCACTGCTATCCAGAGTGCCCTGAGTCCTGGTGCTCTCGATTACTTGCTCTCGCAATGTAAACAGTAATGTAATAAAAGTAATGTACACCTGCATGCATAGCTGTCTGCCTTATAGATGAATTTGAGATGAGCTTGTGTGTAAATAAAGTTCACACATAGTTTTATACAACAAAAACAACAAAAAAAACAAAACACTAAAAGCTCTATGCAATGACAATAACACTTAGGATTTTGTATCCAACATAGTTAATGTTACATCTGTGGTAAATCCCTTTGTCCTGGTCTTGGCGCAGCACAGGTTTGTCCACTTGCCAAATTGAATGCATATACTAAGTTCATCAGTGGAAACAGAGCGACAAGAACATAAGCTGCATCAGTAACCTCATGATATGTGAATTTCAATGCATCTGTTCTATAAGTATCGCAGTTTTGTTGTGCTGTGCTTTCACATCCAAAATACAGCGCAATCGATTTTACTAAACTTTTGTTTGTTGTTGCATTTAATTCAATAGATGCAAGTGACATAATTCCAAGCAGCAGATAGTAGCAGAACACGATGAGAATCTTTTTCTCAACTGAACCCAGAGGTGCATGATTTTTTGACTGCTGAACCCGTTGTGATATGTGTCTTTGTACAAGAATATGAATAATTGCATCCAGTAAGTGGTTTGCTTGCATTAAAAAAACTATGAAGCAGTACATCACCTCAATTAATTGAAGCTATAAACCAACGTATATTAAATCCCCATAAAATACAGTCTATCATCAAATAGATATGCATACATACCTTATGAGTAGTATAGAACACTGCTAACAGAAGTGATACTCCAATTGGAGTTATTAGGCTGATGGGCAGAACAACAGCATAAAATCCAGCATCTGCATTTCTTGGGAGGCACAAAAGTGGTGGAAAGCGAGCATTGATAAAGCCACCAGTTCCACACACCACAGCAACAGAAGTGGCAGGTATCACAATTGCCATAATAACTATTACTATATGGATATATCTCATCCGATTCTTGGAGCTGAACATCATGTAATGGAAAGGGCAGATCACAGTTGAAAAGATAATTAAAACATGACATATCCAAATTACAGCAATCTGCATCAGACACCAAACAAGAACAGCGCCTGGAAGCAACACAGAATAAAAAAAGAAATTGTGAGATGCATTAGCTTTTTAGTATATTTCATTTGTATAATGGATGAAGCATGTATTGTATGTACAAACAAAAATAGCAGTGAAAAGAAGGTTGTGTTGCATTTATTTGACATTGCTTTACGATTTTTTAATTAACCTTCAAATCGCCATGTGTCCTGTTTGATACATAGTGAACATACATTTTTCTTATCCACAGAACTAATAAAGGTCCTGTGGCTTCCAGAAAGCCATCTCCATTGAAATTGTGTCAAAAGAAGAGAAAAGATTTTTTTTTTTACATAAACCACCAGGGTGCAAAGAATCATATTTGATGTGAAATTCAAAGTCTTTCACCCTGATGTTATTGTGCAAAACAAAATGATACACATGGAATATGAAATAAGCGCTTCAAATGTTGAATTACTCAGCTTATTTGATCCTTAATTTGTATTATGGTTGTGAGCAGAAATGAGGATCAAGGAGCAATTGTAATCAAGAGCTTGTTGAAGCAATTTTTTTGCAAGCAAATGCATGTGGACATGCATAAAAACCCTGCATCACATATACACTCTCAGAAAGCTCTCAAACTCCACTTTCATACCAAACAATAGAAGGTTTCAAAGGTTTCAACTAACTCCCCAATCCAGAACTATGATATACATCAGCCTTACCTGAAAATGCACAAAATTTCGATGGGTGCTTCAAAGTAGCTATCCAATCTGGTGCAGTGCAATACAATGCTTTTGGGCTAATGAAATTGATAATTGTTACTATAACTGCAACAAGACAGAAATAGAAAGCTCAAGTTCATATAAATACAAACTATAACATAAAATAATAAGTGCATGCGCAGCTCCTTTTAACTACATGTACACTAATAAGGGTCTCATAAACCACAAGAGCCAGGCTACATTAATAGTTCCAATTAGAGCAGACAAATCAAAGCAATAGTTTTTCAGATGCATGTACATGTATACGTGCTAGTAATGAGAAGTCAGTACATACATGGCACATTATTATGTACGTAGTAACTGCATGCCATCTTGTATACATAGACCAACATACCAAGGACCAATATGATAAGGGTTTGGTAGACGACAAGAATTGAAGGAAATACAAGCCTAGAACAAAACAATATTAAATACAGAACACATTGCATCACTGTCGAATTTGACTTACATTCTTTCATAACGAGAGCAAGACACCAAGAAGAACAAGGTACCACATATCAACCCAATTACAGCTGCTATTATGACAATTGCATCATCAACTATTGCATTATTACTTCTCAGTGTCCAGTTTGGGCAAGAAGGTAAACAATAGTTGCCAATCAAAATAAAGTCTTGTCTGCAAGTGATGTTTCTCTGGCTGGTGGTTGGAACAACAGGAAGATTTGGCAAAGCTGCAATGGATTTTTACCAAATTAATGATGAATTAACATATGTTCCCCAATATTTTCTGCTTTAAGTACCACAGCAAATTTACTCTTTACAATATTTTTTGTCGCAATGTATGCATATGTCAATTGGTGAGATGTTAAGTCTATATAATTTTATTGAACACAATAGTAGGACTATGCCTTGTAAGTAGACATTTAAAACATACAATGCAGCAATGTGCAAATCGTTCACAGTGTTGTATCCAGATCTACAATACGTCCTTGGTTATGTAAAGGCAGCATGTGCTGGTTATACTATTAGCGATGCCCAGCATTATGTAACATAGGCCTATAGGTACAAGACTATATTGTCGCAATGCTGATCAGTGTACCTAAATTGTGTACACTAGACCTGGTGCAGTTGCACTTCACTTTATTACTTTTTAACTCTTTGAACGTCAAGTGCATATAAACATGCATGTTCACAAAACGAGAATTATCTGCCTCGCCATTCATGCAGTGCTATGTGTTATATTGTGTTGATCAAAATCACTTTGAATATGCATACAAGTGCAATACTGACATGCATGTACTCCTATATCATGCTCGCTTCACCCAACCCACTTGACATATAATTGGTGCCGCATCTGCTGTGCACGTCACTGTCATTACCAACTAGTCAACATACAGAGCAGGGGCCATCTACCTATAACTAGATTTGACCTAATTTTGAGGTGGTAGACCCATACCACCTCAAGGGAAAAACCTCACTTAGTGAGGAAAAAACCATGTCAATACTGCTCTGCCTAACACCCAAAATAAACAACACGATAGCAACAGGACCACTTGATTCCTTGTGGCTAGTCTGCCTCATCTTTTTGTACCAGGCTGCTTCAGTCTCGTACCTCCAACTTTGAACCTGCATGTGCAAAGACCCCACAACCCACCATAGGTTGCTTTCGGCGAGTTTAAGGGTGTGGGGGGGGGGGAGTTGCCACCACAGTAACCGTGCACTCGATGCCTAGATTGCTTACATACCCCCGAAATCCCTCTCTTATACTACCAGACCACATGGCTACTATGCGCAGGCAAATACACCACTCATCAACAGCTTGCCATGAGGTCTTAACTGTCCCTTGACCTTGCATCATCATATCGACACCTATCCATATGACCTCGCACCATCATAGACACCTATCCACAAGACCTTGCATCATACCCTCTGCACATATTAGCACCATCACTGTTGGCTACTCTCAAACTGCATTCGTATAGGAGCATATTTTCTGTCTAATTCGTTCCTCAAACGACAGAAAAGTGTATACCCCATAACAAGTCATACAAATATTTGGTCCTGGTGTAAGTACATTTTGTGTGTCCATTATAACCCACTGCACCTTTTGTTGTAACAACCCATAATGGTAACTTGCAAAAGGGGGGAGTGAACAGGCATGATATACTACACTGATCTGAGCTGGGCTACCCATTCTTGTTCTTGCAGCATTAACTCTTTCATGGGCAACAGAGCAATATTGCGCCACAGGTTCTATACTAGAGCCACTCTGTTTATCTAAACAGTTAACACTTTGTAGTCAACAACATATTGATCAATTGTTCCCTGGTCATATAGTTGTTTGCTAACTACGTTTTCCTGCAACGCACAACACTTTTTTTTTTGCTCAACATGTGTACCATAATAATTGGCTTTGCCCACGACAGAGTTAAAGTGATGCATTAGTGAAATCATCTGAATAATGGGGTTCTTTAGCCAGTGTGAGAGGAAACATAATTACTTTGTACATGGATTTATAAGGTTACAGTTCAGCAAGCATATGCATGCATCATTGAGCTGTGACTGATCAACACATTTTTGCATGCAATATTTAACTCATGCATGAATGGTGTAACGGTTGTGTGTGCATGCATGCATATATACGCACTTGGCGTTCAAAGAGTTAAGCTTCTTCTATAATTTATAGGCCTTTAAATAAAACTTACTGGTGATTTGATGGTTGGCGGTGCAAAAAGTGGTACAGTACTGCTACCGTGCATGGGTTTGATAGGGTTTGATAGGCTTATCAAACCACACTGTACTGCAGTACACATTCACTGGACTGACCAATAACACAGTCTACACTGTCTCAGTGGTGGCCATCAACTCTGCTGGGAGCAGTAGTCCTGCAAAAATAACTGGAAGAACAGGCATTAACTAGTCACTGTCACTAGGCCAAAATGGCAGTACTGCATACGTTGTTTCCTTGCTTTTTGCACCACCATTCCTGCATCCAACAAATCACTTTCTCAATACAGAGGTTTGGAATTTGTAAATGATTTATACCGTTCCCAATCCAATTATTCTATAATTTATGCTTACATGTTCAATGTAATAGCGCGTTGAATTAGGCCTAGCAATGCAAACTTCAGGTTACGGCAATGAGTTGTAAGGTTTGCCTCCGGAAGCGGTTTACTGCAGGGGCGGATCCAGGATTTTGGGAAAGGGGGGGTCTGATAAAAATATTCACAACTGGGGGAGGGTACGGGAGGGGGGCGTGCCCCCTCCCGTGACAGCAAGAGGGTCTGTCTGCAATCAATGTAGCCTGGTCATCTACTGCAGATGAGTTTAGTGTAATCATGTATACCTTTGGCTCTTCGACCATTGTTTGCACTGTTGGAGTTTATTTTTCTTTGGATGCCAGGTAAACAGCTGGGTCATATAGTGTAGCACTGTGAGCATGATATAGCTATTGTTGCATGGTCATGCCACATTGCAAGTGTACGTGTTTCCGTCCCTCTACTTGGATGTCTTCAACATGTACTTGTCCATTTTTTACCATGCATTTGTGGATTGTGTATAGAGAACAAGCTACCCAAGCTGTATTCCAAAGCAACTAAATACGTATTTAGAACGTCAAGAGGAATGTGTGGCAGAAAATGTGAGGCCATCTTCCAATACAAGGAGTTATACACGTAAAATATTATGCATGAATACACGAAAACCATTATTTCAAGTTCACAAACAATTTTGCCTGATTTGGCCAAGTCACTTCCTGTGCCAAATCATAATCCTCTCTTTGACAACCCTGTAAACTGGTGGGAGGAGCAACAGAAATACGCACAGGTAAACAGAAACCATCAACAGGACAAACCATGCAACGAATAAGGATTTGTGACGTGCTTCAGAATCCATATTTAGTGTCATCAAAATCAAAAGAGTAGGCAGTCCAACTCCACCAGATATAAACAACAGTGTTGAAAGAAGGAGAATGTTGCCTGTTTTAAAGTTCTTAATGGAAATGGACCTTGTCAGAAATGAAATAA
Organism: Ephydatia muelleri; assembly: GCA_013339895.1. Classification (NCBI taxonomy): domain Eukaryota; kingdom Metazoa; phylum Porifera; class Demospongiae; order Spongillida; family Spongillidae; genus Ephydatia; species Ephydatia muelleri. The sequence goes on from JABACO010000005.1 coordinate 10,049,739, forward strand.
ACCCTGCAATGGTACAGAGGATACCTTCGTATGCCAGAAGAATCCCAAACCACATTATTGGGAAGCGCTTGCCATTCATGATACATGACTCAAATACAATGAGTTGTGGCTTCTCTGTTTTGGTGTTGAAGTTTAAGTCCGAAATGACAATAATTGGGTCCAAATACATCCACAATGAACAGATTATAACATTGGGCACAGTAAATGCTATGACAATTGCCATCAGAATGGCATCATTCAGTGGCTTACCACCTGTTGGAGGTCGAAGATTTCTGGCAGATAATACAAGTAATCGATACAAGCGACACAATTTTACTATAACAGTTGCATAAACTAATGTGAAACCAATGCTGACTGTCCATGGTATTATATTGCAAAGATACGTTTTCACATGCAGTGAAAAGAAGAATCTTTCTGTTACACTTAATATAGTGATGCCTATTGATAAGGAGTAACATCCAACATAGGCTAGATGGTTTAGTCTGTAGCTTGAGGCCCTGACTGAACTGTGTTCTCGGAACACTATGTTAAATGCATTTATCAAGGCAACAACTACAAATGCCACTAGGACAAAAAGCAGAGAAGTAACTGACATTGCCAAAGATATTTTGCACTTTTTGATAGGAGTCGACAGAAGTGGCACATTTTGTGAAGTAAATCGCAGGTGGTCATTATCAAGATAAACTGCAATGTCATGAGCTTCTCCTGAGACAAATTGCGCCAGAAGGACACTACCAAGTGTAAATCTGGTGCCATTGCCATAACTATTCACACCTGAAGCTCCAACAAATCTAGTTTTAGACACTTCGTTCTGAATTCTGTTTGCAATGGTTGGATTGCCATACCCATACTCACACAGTGTCTTGTTATTTGCTTTCATCCATCCATCAGTGGCGTTTAAAGCTAAAGCCAAGATCCAAATTGCATCATGAAAATTATTTCCAAGCGGACTAATTGTAGCTATTCTCACTGGTTTTCCATATTTCCCTGAATTGTAGCGATTAACTGCATTACTGTACTCCTTTTTGTATTCACTGTATGTCATTCCTGAGTCCATCTTATCATCATTGTCTGGCTCATAATTAAAATCAATTGAAATAGAGTTGTTCAATGCAATTAACATATCCTCTTTGTTACAACTATACCATCTGTTTCCATACTGAAGCTCAGTTGCTGAAAAGTCCTCAAGTTTTTGGTACAGAAATATCCACTGGTATTTAGGAAATAACATTCTTTTATGGAATACCATGCACATCAACCTTTTTGCCAAAACAGTGTCACAAGCTGCCAATACTACATGTGCAGGTGAGGAATCCATACTATCAAGAGGTATGTAGTTTTCTGTGAGAATTGATGAAAAGGCTATCGTATAATCCTTCATTCGCTTAACTTTAATAGAAAGATCTTGGAACACTGAATAAAAAGAGGTGTTGTCCTGATATAGAACCGCTATGTGTGTCCACCCACTGTGTCTCATTAGAGCAGTCAAAGCATCAACAAATCTCAGTATAGAAGGTGTAGTTCCCATCGAATAAGGATACAATGTGGCATTCCCTAAAATTGAAGCACTGCTCATGTGAATGTTGATCAAAGCAATCCCATCTTTTGCAGTGACTAGACCAACTCTCTCAGCTGAATCATAACACCATGGCCCAACTAGTCCAACAATATTCTTCTCACTGTAAAATATTTCCTTAACTAGAACTCTTTCCGAAAGTTCAAGTACAGCTGCACCACATCCTGCCTGCCCATCAATGAGCTCCAGATGATAGTCCCCCAAAATATCTGATCGTTTGTTGATCGCTTCCAATGCTAAGTAGCCAGCTGGTATGATGTCTGGACCATCACTGCGGACAACAGTGAACATTGTGGAAGGGTAGGGAAGTATGGAAAGAATATTCAAAACACATCTCCGATTAGGGATTTCATTTGCCTGCAACAAACTGAGCACTTCAACCAATAAGAGAATGTGGGTGAGCCCCATGATCTGTAGGTCCGCTGTAATGTACAAGATATATAGATAATTACTAGAAACTCCCATTCTAAAACTAAAATCAAGTGTAATTTTATTCCAAAGTAAAATGCTATCATTCTTTCCCATTCTTAATTCAAAGGTTGCATAAGACAATTATTTATTCATCTTAGTAGCCATTATACGATGCATTTCTAGTTAAAGCAGATGAAGTATTTTAAACAACATTGTACTATTGCTACATGATGATATGCACCACAAAGGAGTAAACTGATATCATCAAAATATAAATTAACTCATTTTTTGGGATAAGAATTCTAATTAGACTAACCAAAATAATTATTATGATGAAAAACAGTAGAGTGCATTGGGACAATTCTTATTACTGAAATAACTACCAATAAATGTGCAGTGTCCAACAAACACGATTTCTTATAAATATTGCATCCATTTCACTAAAATTCAAACCAACTAATAAAATTTTGCTCGAACAGTCCTTTGTTCTTTAATTTACTTCAAAACTGACATATTAAAATTAATTATTTTGTCACTTCATTATATTAGTTTAGAGGGACTTAATTTAGCCGACTGCTTATCGTTACTACTTTGCTGATGCCAACACTAATTGCATAATTAGAATACATTATAACAAAAATTAATTTGTAAATAAAGCTCTAATAAGGTTCATAATCTAATTTTGCTGATACAACACTATTTGAATAATTTAATGAACAAAAATTAGCGGTTTTAGTTCAGATTTGCGAGTGTTCAAGAGCATTGTGCTCATTCGTGGACACTTACTATGCAATTTGGTAAACATGATTGTATACTTAATCTCCATATGCTTACACCAGTACTATGAAGCTTGTTGGCAAATTTAGCAAGCAATCAATTGTATAGTGTACACAGTCACTAGATACACAGCATACTTAGGCACTGGTGTGCAGCATGCTAAATATGTTTTATAACATAATAATGATACAACTAGCAATGAATGTGATTAGAACGTCGGACTATACATCCATGTAAAGATGGCAGATTTTTCAAGTTGAATTACCAAGATACTATACTAGGAATCTTGGTGAAAAGGGGAGAAAAAACACTATTGGTTATAGTTTTTTGTGTTTGGCAGTGGTTGATGCATGGTGTCCAATCAAGCAGTACAGTAATCATTACCTCGTGTTTAGGATCAGGTGACATTTGGTAGGGGTGTGTGTAGAATTAGAGACGTAGCGTGCATGAGTGTGGTTGTACTGAAGTTGTATCTGTGTGCATCGGATCAGGATTCACTATACCGAGAAACTTGGTGTCAGGAGTGGGATCTCTATAAGTGAGTTGAAGAGATAGAGTCGACTAGCAAGATGGTTACAGGTGGAGTTACAGTCAGATGGAGAAGTATTTAGCCCCTGCACCAATAGGCGAAGGTGACCTAAATGACGGGTGGCTGAGGTTCAAGAGAGAGTTTCAACAGTTCCTGATTGCGATCAGGAATGGAGACGCAACAGAACAGGTGAAATTGGCAATTTTCCTGCGAAACGCTGGCCCGCAGGTAAATGATCTGTATGAAATGATGGAATTCGATAGTGAGGCAGACCGGGGCAAATTCAGTGTCGTTTCTGGCAAACTGGATGGGCTGAGCATGCACAGAACAAGCAAGCATGTGATACGGGACAATTTAAGCAAGCTGGCAGAGCGATTGACTTGTTTGTGATGGAGATTTGAAAAGAAGCCAGAGATTGCCAGTTTGGAGATCTAAAGGCTGACCTCACGCTCCATGTACTACTCAGAGGGATTGATGACTAACGGATGAGACGCAGGCTGTTTGAGACTGATAATTTAGATTTGGCAAAGGCCATATGAATACGAATGTGCCAGACAATGGAGGCAACGGCTGCAGACCTGCAGCACTTAGGGAGTAAGAAAACAGGTGGTTGAAGGAGAGACAGCAGGAGTGACAGCGGTAGAAAAGAAGAGGTCACAGGACAAAGAAGACTCAGAAGAAGTGGCAGCAATAGGGAAACAGAGTTGGAAAGGCCCAGGAAGAAAACAGGATCGGCAGTGGGAAGAGAGGAGACTGGAATCAAGTCAGCCTGGAAAACAGTGGCCCAGTTGAGCAGGATGTTCCAGATGTGGTTATAATGAACATAAACCAAGACAGTGCCCCGCATATGGAAAGAAATGTGCCAAATGTCAAGTACTTGGCCATTTTGCTAGAGTATGTCGGGCAAAGGACAGATCCACTCACATGATATCGGATACCCTGTCGGAGTCAGGGTCAGAGGAAGCAGTGCTACTCATTACAGTTAAGAAGAGAGGAAAAAAATTACTAGCAAAGGTGCCTCTTACAGGAAGAGCTCAAGTTGAGGTGATTGAATGTCAGCTGGACACTGCGGCATCGTGCAACGCGATGTCAGTCCAAGACTATGAAAAACTTGGGAAACCAAAGTTCGGAAACAGCAGAGCAACACTGAGCATGTATGATGGAACAGCCAGGAAATCGTTAGGAGTCGTTCGAGTAGATGTGAGTAATAGAGAACAGGGGCGGCGGAAGCGTATTATATTTGGGGGGGGGGGGGGGGGGGGGGGGGGGGTTAAACGGAACAAAATGATAATTATATTCATTGTTACTGATAGGAAACGTACGTATCATATTTGGGAACAAGATGATAATTATTTCATTGCTACTGAAATTACAAAGTACTAGTATAACTTCCAAAATATCTGGTGCGTTCATCATTTGCATTGGTGAATTCTACAGCAACATCAGTAACGTTAATGGAGAAGTCAGTCAACTCTTTGTGAACATGCAGCAGGAAACAGTTGTTCAGCCTTTTCTCAGTCATGGTCAATCTCAGATATGTAAACAGACGCCTAAGAGCACAGAAACTTCTCTCAGATGTGCATGATGTGATGGGAATGGTTAGATACAATCAAAGTAACTTATATGTACCTCAGAAAGCACATTTCTGTTTGCATGCTTGGCCAAAGCATCACAAATTGACCTTACACTAGTAAGTTTTTTAACTTCTGGCAGCTCCACATGAATGACATCCACAACAATTCCTAGTTGCTTTTCAAGCTTTTCTACAGTGAACTCCTGTCTATACACAGAATCATTGAAATCGGAAAGCTCCTGTATGCATTCCTCTCCATTTGCAGACTTCAGTAATAATGACTCTAAGGTAACAATTGGTTTCATTACTTCTCTTTGCCCAAAACGATCATGCAGTTCCTGGATTAAAAGGTCACATGCTTTCTTATAATGTTATCAAATCCCCTTGTAGTAAACGCATCGTCACATTTATTTGCAGCTTGCAAAAATGTGTTATGTTTGTGACAATATCGGCAATACAAAAAAAAACACCTTCTTTTTTTTGTCAGGCACAACGTAATCCATGAATATTTTTCGTACCACAAACATGTAAATTACCTTCCATTTTTAGAAATTTGCTGAAAAATCGCTTTCTGTTTAGGCTGATACGCTTCCATTTCATTACTACAGCATATGGATGAGCACTCCAACAAACCTGTTGTATCGTGGTCACTTATTGTTGCAGCACTGTCCAGGTCCACTGACGCATCAGTGACTTGAGCCACAGGTACACATGTTGTTTCTTGTTGTGCAATCTTACAGATACTACATGTTGTATTGCAATTGATCGTACGCTGACTCCTTTTTGGTGTTGCTCCTTCTGGATTCTTTTCAACTTCCGACCATCATCACTCAACAAAACTTGTCGCCTCTTCATTGGCAGCAAATTAAAGTAATGCGTCTCGGGAACAAAACACAGGTCAGAATCACAGCTGTAGATAATATGCCTTTCAAAGCCTACCAGTACGATAATAGAATAAATCGCCAAATCCCATGCAACGAACTCCGGGACAGCAAGTTGAATCTCACACTTCAGTTGACAAACTGGACAAAAACAACTCAGTACTACTCCTAAATGCAGCGGCGAACCAGAACAAACTGAATTGCTAAAGGCAAAGCAGAACGAATCTCACTAACCTTAACACGAGCGATGGATAAATCAGAATACGGCACGTTTTTAACACATTGCCCGTTCACTCGCAGAGTTGCACTTCATATGCTGCATAATTGGGCCCCCCCCGTATTAGGCCCCCCCCGTATTAGGCCCGTAATGGTATCCACCAAATCGAGCGATGGGAATCCAACAACCGACAATAATTAGATACTGATACGGCAGTATACATGTACGATCGATCGTATATTGTCATAATTTAAATTTGGGGGGGCTAAAGCACCCCCTTGCCCCCCCCCCCCCCCCCCCCCCCCCCCCCCCTTCCGCCGCCCCTGGAGAAGGAAAACCAACACGGTTGGAGTTTGAACTGTTAGAAACAAGGCATCACACACTTTTGTCATTGGACACTTGTCTGAAACTGAATCTGCTCTCATATGAGACTGAGTCGGTGTGCCTGGCCAAGGCGAAGCTGAAGCTCACAATGAAGCAGATTATGGAGGAATACTCAGATGTATTCACCGGGATAGGCTGCTTACCAGGAAAGTACAACATTGAGACCGACCCTTCGATCCTTCCAGTGCAGAACTGACCAAGGAGAATTCCACACGTCACGAAAACGTTGGTGATTCAAAAGTTGAGAAGTTTAGAGAAGTCCGGTATGATAGCTCGAGAAGAGGAGCCCACTGAGTGGATCAGCAATCTAACAGCGGTGTGGAAAGCAGACAAGACCCAGGTGCGGGTGTGCCTGGATCCACAAGAGCTCAACAAAGCAGTTCTACGCAACCACTTCAAAATACCAACTCTCGACGATGTGTTGCCAGAGCTCACCGGTGCCAAAGTCTTCATCATATTGGATGCAAAGGATGGATTTCTCCAGATTCGGCTCAATGAGCATAACAGCAAACTTACCACCTTCTGGGGAGCCCGAGGAGTTTCAGAGGAGATTACATGGCATTCAGGGTGTGGTAGTAGTAGCAGATGATATATTGGTGTTCGGAAAGGGGAAAACAGAAGAAGCTCGCCGGGATCATGATAAGGCATTGTTGCAGTTGCTACGTAGAGCACGAGAACAGAATCTAACGTTCAATAAGGACAAGATGAGACTACATCTGTCAGAACTCATCTACATAGGGCACCAGGTGTCACCAAGGAGTACGGCCAGATCCCGCCAAAGTGTCAGCAGTGAAGAACATGGCAGTGCCTACCTCTGCATCAGATGTGAGACGATTTCTGGGGATATGCAATTATCTAGCCCGATTTATCCCAAAGTTGTCCCAAGCTAGTGAACCAATGAGGCGCCTCACAGAAGGCGACACGGAATTTGTATGGGGACAGACCGAACAGGCAGCATTTGACCTTCTTAAGAGTATCATCAGCTCCTCACATTCTATGATGTCAACAAAGCTGTGGTTATTCAATGTGACGCCGGTGGGGAAGGTTTAGGTGCAACTCTGTTGCAAGATGGCAGGCCTGTGGCATCAGCATCTCTATCGCTGACCAGCAGTGAGAGGAACTATGTGGCTCTGGAGCTAGAGTGTCTGGCCATAGTTTTTGCATGTCGTAAATTCGACCAGTACATCTACGGAAAGAAAACAGTCGTGGAGACAGACCACAAGTCATTGGAAATCATTGCGAAGAAGTCCTTGCTCTCAGCACCAAGGCGCTTACAGTGAATGTTGCTACAATTGCAAAGGTACGACCTGGAAATAATTTATCGTCCAGGAGAGCAACAGCTGATCGCTGATACACTGTCAAGGTTGCCAGCTGGAAAGGAGAGGCAGAAGAGTTGGGAAATGATGAAGTGTTTCAAGTAGGGCGAGAGTCAATGCGAGCAGAGGTGGTAGCCAAGGAGCTGAATGTCATAGAACAAAGGGATTTTTTTCGGATATCAGATCAACGGATGGAGAAAGTGAAGAAAGCAGCTGGCTGTGATGACGAACAGCGAATGTTGGCTCAGGTCATTGGGCAAGGGTGGCCCACAACGATACGAGAGGTCTCAGCTTTGGTTAGGCCATACTGGAACTTTCGAGATACAATGGTGGTGCAAGACGGTATCGTGTATAAGGGAAGTCAATTGGTGGTCCCTAAGTCATTGCGTAGTGACTATCTGAAACGATTACATTCCAGCCACCTGGGCAGTGAGTCTACCCTCAGAAGAGCCAGAGATGCAGTCTACTGGCCTCACATGTCTGAGGACATCAAGCGGATCACCTCAGAATGCAAGCAATGTGAAGAGGATGGTGCAGCACAGAGCAAGGAGCCTCAGCTGGCTCATTCCATCCCAAAGTATCCATGGAGTAAGGTGGGGATTGATTCGTGCAGGTGCAAAAGGAAAGACTGGGTGGTGATGGTGGATTGCCTGATTTTATTGAGGTGTCAGAATTGCAGCAGACTCTGGCCACAACTGTTATATTTGCCATTAAGCAACACTTTGCTAGACATAGTGTTCCAGGGGTGGTGCACACTAATGGAGGTCCTCAGTTTACCTCACAAGAGTTCCAAGCGTTCTCGAGGGCATGGGAGTTTGTTCACACTATCTCTTCTCCTTATCATAGCCAATCGAATGGGAAGGTTGAATCTGCGGTTAAAATTGTGAAGCAGTTGTTCAAGCGCAGTTCGGACCTATATATGGCTCTTCTGGAATGGCGGAATACCCCAACTGTGGGGACTTGACTCCTCCCCATGTCAACGACTGTTTGCTCGACGAACCCGAGGGTGGTTCCGGTGAGCGCATGGAAACTGGATCCAGCCCCAGCACAAAGGATGTGAGAAAAGAAGGTGGAAAGACAGAGAGCCATACAAGTCCAAGCTAAAGGAAAGGGGAAAACACTAGAGCCTCTGAAGGTGGGAGATCCAGTACAGGTCCAGGACCTTCGAGCTAAGAAGACTGAGTGGATGCGAGGTTATTGTAGAGGTCAACTCTCAGATAGGTCGTATATGGTGGAAGTGAATGGCCAGCTGTTACATAGAAACAGACAATTTTTGAAGGCCTCTAAGAACCATCCGCTGGAGTTGGAACTGGAAGCAGAATGGGATAACCAACCATCCGAGTCATCAGAGCTTGGGGTGATACCAGATCAGGGTTCTCCACCTAAGTCCGCTGGAGCTATGGATCAGATGCAGTCTACAAGGAGCCCCAGCCCTGAGGTAATTGTCTATCCACCAGAAGTTGTGAACAGACAAATCCAACATAAGTTGAAGTCGGCATCTCAGGCAGGAAGCGAACTGGAACCTCTGGATAGTCCAACTGTGACAACTACCAGAAGAGGCAGGGTCGTTCGTCGGCCTAGCAGGTATCAAGACTCCGCCATTTGAAGAAAAGAAACTAAAAGAAACAACACCTTGGTAGTCGTGTGGTTGTACTGAAGTTGTATCTGTGTGCATCGGATCAGGATTTGTGCCACTCACTATACCGAGAAACACCTCGCTATTCATGCTCTTGTATATGTGCCTGATACTATGAATAGCCAACAAACAGAAAACACACACCATACATACACACACACACACCACAATACACACACACCACAATACACACACACCACAATACACACACACACACACCACATACACACACACACACACACACACACACAGGTCCCCGATTATCGCATCCTTGCTTCAATGGATTAAAACACTCGTGATCGATTCGCCCTACAGCATTTGGCTCACCTTGTATTTTCGCTGCTAACTAGCTAAGGCAAAGTACTGAATGATTTAATAAAGCCTCCTCAAACCATGTTGATGTTTAAATTACGTAAGCGCATTGAATGGGTCACTTTATATGGCTTGGCACTACTCGCCACTCGCGCGCTCCCGACGCTTACGTCACAACCTGTCCAGTGGGCATGGGATGCTGAGAGCAAGAGGGGACGAATATTGTGACCCACAGTGTACAGTGCATATCAGCACAGGAATGGATTAAAATCATACGTTTCCCACCTTGAGGAATTAGAAACTGAACATGCGTTTTCCACAAGAATACACGGGGACAAGTGAATCGGTGCATCATATACAAAAGAAACTATGCGCGTGCCTAAAATTAAATTCTAGAACTGCTATTGGTTTGGGTTGCGGCAGCCATTACAAAGAAATAAATCCTTTCATAGTCAGCTGTGAGACTGCCTCATGTGGAATATTTCCTGCACTACACTACGTTGGTAGCCCAGTCTTTTGAATTGTAGTCTGCTGTAGAACAGTCTCCTGTAGAATTAATATCTCCTTGTGGAAGGCTTCTTGTGGAGTGTGCTATGGCAGCTCATTACAACAAACATTCTGGCATAGTTCACTGCAAGAATCTATGTTCGCTACAACAGGTCGGCAAAGTACCACATCCTCACTAACGTTGCTTTCTGTCTCAAATATTGACCCCAGCAATATATCGTCTAGGCCAGACATGGTAAAACCCTTCATGCATAATTCATAAGTCTTAAAGTGCACTGGAAATGGTTCAGTGCGCAAGTCAGTGTGAATCACAGTCACTACTGCATGCCCACTGATGGGCCAGGAAATCACTAGTGAAAAGGAATGCATATGGTCTTCTCTATAAGTGTGAAACAAGGTGTAGCAGTCACATGAAGGATACCAACACCAGAATGTCCAAGATAGTCAAGAGAATCAAGAGGACCAAAAGGTTCAAAAGGTTCAAAGGCAGGATGAGCAGATGGGTCAAAAGGACATTGTGGTACTGTGCCATCTAGTTCAACATTAACATCCCATTCTGCAGCTTTCCCTGTCTGCTCTTCAGGATATGCCACACACACAAGTGGTGAGTGTATTGCAGCATTGGATATCAACTGCCTCATCTGTAAAATAAATAACAACTAACAGCGCAAGTTAAATACACCCATGAAACAAGTGAAATATACACATAGATAAATGCAAAAACTCAATGTGCGTCACCTTTGTTTATTTGTTATATACATGACTTGGATTGTTTACAAATAACTGCTAATAGAATCAAGTTAATTCACTACCGCCGCACACTTAAAAATGAAATATTGTGCTGTGTGTAGTGATGCAAGCATACGCTATTACATTTTAATCTCTACTTTAGGGATGAGAACCTAGTAGCTGAAACCCTTTATGGAGTTCCATTAGGCACATTTTTTCTAGCACTCTTCCTCCCACCATTCACTTTATCACATGTACTAACTGTTGCAACTGTTATAATAACTACTACTTCATTACTCATTGTGAGTTTGAGTCCATGTTCAATCAGGTAACATGTCTAAATTCACACGTCGGTTAAATTGCTTTATTTCTGTGTTCACATGTTAAAATGAGTATAACTGGTGTAAAATGTAATACAAATACTCTGTACTGTTCCATCTCCAACGATATAGTATAGCTCCTCAAAGATACAATGGGTTTTGAAAAATAAGAATAAGATTGAGTGCACTTCTACCTAATATAATAGAAACCGAACTACATCTTAAACCTACCAGTCGTGTTTAGCTGAAGTACAGTGCCTTTTACTGTCAAGATGGAGGTCCAGTCCTGTGGCATATTCTTGTGCATAACACACACACTCATGTACACTACACTTGCACACGCCAGTTATACACATGTGGCAAACAATAGACCTGTCTGATAATGATGGTACAAACACTCACACATTGTCACATGCGCATGCATTTAACTGCTTTTGTGCATGTTTGTACAGGCCACTGATTGTATTTCATTTTATGTACCTAGCTTTCTTTTTACTCTGTACTGATTGTTGCATGTATCCTCCAGCTACGACCTGTGCATGTTTTCAGGTTGAGTTCCCATATAATTGGTTTTTCGTACATGACATAGTGCCCTCACATGAGACTGTACATACACGTAGGTACGTGTAGCTACAAGCACTGTCCCATAGGATTGGTTATTGTACATGCATACACTGTACATCGTGTCCCCATACCGCTGTATATATGTGGCAAAGAATATCAATTGCAAGCTAGTAATGATTTCATTATACTGTACTGCTGGCAGACTTCCCAAAAAAAAAAAAAAGGTTATAACCATGGCATACGCTATACGTGTCAGGTGAGCACTTATACAGAGTGCAATATGAGTGTACTAAAGGAAGAGTACCGCAACAATAGGACTAATCTCATCACAGGTCTCAAAGGCCTACTTTTTCCACCAGCACAACGTTGTATGACCCGTGTCGCGCTAGTTGAATGCAGGGAATTAACATGAACTCAGATTGCTTTTCCTGGACTTCTCGCCGTAAGTACAAATTACGTACTGTGCTTTCACTCATTTAATTTACAGCATACAACTATCGTGCGAGACGTGCTGCTTCTTCTTGATGAAAAAGGATGTTCCAGCTATATGTTTTTGCCTATTGTAACTACCTTGATTGTGCGTGTATGTCGTGTGTGTCCCTGTGTGTGTCTGTGTGTGTATCTGTGTGCATGTGCGTGTCTGTCGTGCGTGTGTGTGCTAGTGTATGTGCGTGTGTCTGTATGTGCGTGTGTCTGTATATGCGTGTGTCTGTATGTGCGTGTGTCTGTATGTGCGTGTGTCTGTATGTGCGTGTCTGTATGTGCGTGTGTCTGTATGTGCGTGTGTCTGTATGTGCGTGTGTCTGTATGTGCGTGTGTCTGTATGTGCGTGTGTCTGTATGTCTATATGTGTCTGTATGTGCGTGTGTCTGTCTGTGCGTGTCTTAGTGTGTCATGTGTTCTGTGTGTGTCTGTGTGTGTGTTGTATGCAAGTGTACGTGCATATGTGCGTGTCTTAGTGTGTCATGTGTTCTGTGTGTGTGTCTGTGTGTCTGTGTGTGTGTTGTATACAAGTGTACGTGCATATGTTGTGCACAAGAATATGCAATAAGCTGTTCAATAAATGGAATAGATTGATCATGCAATAAGATGTTGTGCAGCTCGATTTACACGTGTGCATGTGCGTATGAGTGTGCGAGCCAGCATGTTGCAGTGTCAGCCTTTGTCATATATATATGTCGTGCAGTGTGCAGTGCCCGCTCGAAGATACACCTCGTAGATACGGAAAATACGGCATTTCATCTGGAGTTAGAAAAACTGTCAGTGTTGTTTGCCAAGAGTCAGCAACCCCACTAATTGTATTCATCCTTACTTCTAATCAGATAGTCAAGAATGCGGTGGAGAAGCACTTACTTTGCAATTAACAAAGCAAACTACTAAAGATGCAATTGAATTATGCAATTATGACCGCAGTATATTCATTGCTGCCACATGGTGTTCTATGTGAAAGCATGGAATTAAATAACCCTTTAGTTTGTCAACAGAAATACAGAAAAACGAAATAATTAGCCACTACAGTTTTGATTGAATGTTTGATGAAAGAGCTTTCTAATTTATGTTGTATTACACTGATATTTTTTGTCCTTTTTTACTTCTAAAGATGCGCTCCAAAACAATAAAATCAAGTACTGGTTAATGAGCATCACACATTATTAATTTAGCTATGTATTGAACTTCTTTGTTGCTTTAACTTCTCAAAATACCATGCGGCATTACATTATGTGATGAATCATTACAGATATATTAGCAGTCAAATATGCAGGGTCACAGAAATTTATTATGCCAAATCTTGCAATCAGATTAAGTTAATAAGGTGATGATTTGTGTAATTACTCTCTCAATCATGGTAAACATATACACCAAATTTTATGCAATTCTGAGATGGTGTGGTTCCATTGACTGGGTGATCTGCCATGGAATGACCCTACATACATCTACGGGCATGTCAACCTTTGAACTGATGTTTTAAAGGCAATCTAAAGATCACACTCGCAGCCAAACAGGGTATGCAGTAGATGAGTACCAAGCTGTCATTTAAGCAAAGCTAGCAGAGCTAACAGACTTTGTGGAGACACACATCAGCATCACATTCGGACAGGTTTTACATAACGGATGCGATAAGTTGGGGGTGTACATTAATTAGTACCAAGCCAAATGAAGTGAATGCGCTTACGTAATTTAAACAACTTGCAACCATACATGTACAAATAGTTTGAAAAGGTTTTATTAACTTAAACTATTGTGTGCTTTGCTTTACCTATTTAGCAGCGAAAATAAGAGGTAAGCCAAGAACTGTAGGGCGAATCGATCACAAGTGTTTTAATTCCAGCACACGGCTAATATGAGTCTAGGCATGCAGAAATAAACAATCACGCGATAATCGGAGACGTGTATTTATGTGTGTGTGTGTGTGTGTGTGTGTGTGTTTGTGTGTTTGTGTGTATGTGTGTGTTTGTGTGTGTGTTTGTGTGTATGTGTGTTTGTGTGTGTGTGTGTGTGTTTGCGTGTGTGTGTTTGTGTGTGGGGCTATCAAAAGCAGAAGATGTATAGTCGTACGTAATGCTTACTGTACTATGTCCCACTACCATCTATATATTTTTGCCTACCCTCTCCACTCGCCTGGTGACCTGCATCCACCACTGCCAAACACGAAAACTCTAACTAATCGTTTTTTTTTCTTCCCTTTTACTAATTGAACTTGAAAAATCTGTCACCTTGGCATGGACAAAACATGTCGACGTTCTAATCACATTCGTTGCTAGTTGCTAATACATATTTATATCATTATTATGTTATGATACATATGTAGCATGCTGCACACCAATGCCTAAATATGCAGTGTATCTAGTGGCTGTGTACACTATACAATTGATTGCATGCTAAATTTGCCTACAAGTTTCATAGTACCTGTGTGAGAATATGGACAGATTAAGTATAAAATCAAGTTTAACAAATTGCATAGTAAGTATACAAGGTGTCCAAGAATGCTTTTGAACACACAACTCCGAACAAATTTATGTTTATAAGTTATGCTATTGTTGATACGATATTCTGATTATGCAAATAGTGTTGCTATCAGCATATAATGGGTGCTAAGATGAACAAATAATTGTTTTCGTGCAAGCTTTGAATTAATAATGGGGAGTAAACGATAGGAAACATGCATTTTACTTTGGAATAAAATTAGCCTTGATTTTAGTTTTTTAAATGGGTGTCAGTAGTAATTATCTATATATCTTGTACATTACAGCAGACCTACAGATCATGGGGCTCACCCACATTCTCTTATTGGTTGAAGTTTTTAGTTTCTTGGAGGCAAATGAAATCCCTAATCAGAGGTGTGTTTTGAATATTCTTTCCATACTTCCCTACCCTTCCACAATGTCCACTGTTGTTGAGAGTGATGGCCCAGACATCATACCAGCTGGTTACTTAGCGTTGGAAATGATCAATGATAGATCCGATATTATGGAGACTATCGTCTGAAGCTCATTGATGGGCAGGCAGGATGTGGTGCAGCTGTACTTGAACTTTCGGAAAGAGTTCTAGTTAAGGAAGTATTTTACAGTGGAAAGAATATTGTTGGAATAGTTGGGCCATGGTGTTATGATTCAGCTGAGAGAGTTGGTCTGATCACTGCAAAAGATGGGATTGCTTTGGTTAACGTTCACACGAGCAGTGCTTCAATTTTGGGGAATGCCACATTGTATCCTTATTCTTTTGGAACTTCACCTTCTATACTGAGGTTTGTTGATGCTTTTACTGCTCTAATGAGATACAGTGGGTGGACACACATAGCAGTTTTATTTCAGGGCAACACCTCCTTTTATTCAGTGTTCCAAGATCTTTCTATTAAAGTTAAGCGAATGAAGGATTATACGATAGCCTTTTCATCAATTCTCACAGAAAACTACATACCTCTTGATAGTATGGATTCCTCACCTGCACGTGTAGTATTGGCAACTTGTGACGCTGCTTTGGCAAAAAGGTTGATATGCATGGTATTCCATAAAAGAATGTTATTTCCTAAATACCAGTGGATATTTCTGTACCAAAAACTTGAGGACTTTTCAGCAACTGAGTTTCAGTATGGAAACAGATGGTATAGTTGTAACAAAGAAGATATGTTAATTGCATTGAACAACTCTATTTCAATTGATTTTAGATATGCGCCAGACAATGATGATAAGATGGACTCAGGATTGACATACAGTGAATACAAAAAGGAGTATATTAATGCAGTGAAACGCTACAATTCAGGGATATGGGAAACCAGTGAGAATAGCAACAATTAGTCCACTTGGAAATAATTTTCATGATGCAGTTTGGATCTTGGCTTTAGCTTTAAATGCCACTGATGGATGGATGAAAGCAAATAACAAGACAATGTGTGAGTGTGGGTATGGCAATCCAACCATTGCAAACAGAATTCAGAATGAAGTGTCTATATCAAGATTTGTTGGAGCTTCAGGTGTGAATAGTTATGGCAATAATACCAAATTTACACTTGGTAGTGTCCTTCTGGCGCAATTTGTCTCAGGAGAAGCTCATGACATTGCAGTTTATCTTGATAGTGACCAGCTGCAATTTATGTCAAAAAATGTGCCACTTCTGTCAATTCCTATCAAAAAGTGCAAAATATCTATGGCAATGTCAGTTACTTTTCTGCTTTTTGTCCTAGTGGCATTTGTAGTTATTGCCTTGATAAATGTACTTAACATAGTGTTCCGAGAACACAGTTCAGTCAGGGCCTCAAGCTACAGACTAAACCATCTAGCCTACTCCTTATTAATAGGCATCACTATATTATGCGTAACGGAGAGATTCTACTTTTCACTGCATGTGAAAACGTATCTTTGCAATATAATACCATGGACAGTCAGCATTGGTTTCACATTGGTTTATGCAACTGTTATAGTGAAATTATGTCGCTTGTATCGATTACTTGTATTATCTGCCAGAAATCTTCGACCTCCAACAGGTGGTAAGCCACTGAATGATGCCGTTCTGATGGCAATTGTCATAGCATTTACTATGCCCAATGTTATAATCTGTTCATTGTGGATGTATATGGACCCAATTATTGTCATTTCAGACTTAAACTTTGACACCAAAACAGAGAAGCCACAACTCATTGTATTTGAGTCATGTATCATCAATGGCAAGCGCTTCCCAATAATGTGGTTTGAGATTCTTCTGGCATATGAAGGTATCCTCTGTACCATTGCAGGGTTTATTTCATTTCTGACAAGGTCCATTTCCATTAAGAACTTTAAAACAGGCAACATTCTCCTTCTTTCAACACTGTTGTTTATATCTGGTGGAGTTGGACTGCCTACTCTTTTGATTATGATGTCACTAAATATGGATTCTGAAGCACGTCACATATCCCTATTCGTTGCATGGTTTGTCCTGTTGATGGTTTCTGTTTACCTGTGTGTATTTCTGTTGCTCCTCCCACCAGTTTACAGGGTTGTCAAAGAGAGAGTTATGATTTGGCACAGGAAGTGACTTGTGCCAAATCAGGCAAAATTGTTTGTGAACTTGAAATAATAGTTTTTGTGCATTTCTGCATACTTTACGTTTATGAAACGAATTAGACTCCTTGTATTGGAAGATGGCCTCATATTCTCTGCCGCTATTCCTCTTGATGTTCTAAACCTACGTATAGGTGTCTACAACTATTTAGTTGCTTTTACGTCATTAACCATCAACACGAACATCAATAGATACCTGTGTATGGTTAACATGGTCACGAGCCCAGTCCAGTGTACAGAGAACTACTAGGAGACATGCAAGCATGAGCTATCTGTTGATGGATCATTACTACAAGCAATCCTAACCTTCCCATCCCCTTTGGCTCTATATGGCAACACACAGCCATGGCGTGCAGGCTACACTTAAGTAACATATACATGCATGGTCATGAGCACAGTAGAAAGTACAACGGAACCACAGGCATTGGCATCATGATTATGCTGACGGTCCCATTTTGATAGACATTTTATACCATCCCTCCAGCAGCATTAGAGCTACCTGTATTATTGTATTATTATGCATGTACAATTTATGATCATTGCCAGGAGGGGGTCTGATAAGTATATTACCAGTGGGGGAGGGTACATGAGGTGAGGTGATTCCTACCGTGACACAGCAAGGGGAGATGGGTGGAGCGCAGCCAGCTCCCCCAGTGGCAAAGTCCCAGCCGCTTTTCACAGTTTAATGCTATTTTGGCCTATGCAAACACCATACTTTTGTAATTAATATACAGATGTAGCGCGTATGCTAATAGCCAGCTCAGAATTATGACTTGCTAGCTTGATCGAAAATGTGTCGAGGTGGGAGACGTGAAATTTAATAGAATCGGGGCGAAAAGTTGGCTTTGGCCCCAACCCTAAACCACAATAACCATAATGGGTCTGATTCATTTAAAAATTACTAAGAATGAATACATGAACACCATCATTTCAAGTTCGCAAACAATTTATCCCATTGCTAGCTAGCTGCACCTGGACAACCCTGTAAACAGGTGGGAGGAGCAACAGAAATACACACAGGTAAACAGAAACCATCAACAGAGCAAACCATGCAATGAATAGGGATGTGTAGCGTGCTTCAGAATCCATATTTAGTGACATCATAATCAAAAGAGTAGGCAGTCCAACTCCACCAGATATAAACAACAGTGTTGAAAGAAGGAGAATGTTGCCTGTTTTAAAGTTCTTAATGGAAATGGACCTTGTCAGAAATGAAATAAACCCTGCAATGGTACAGAGGATACCTTCGTATGCCAGAAGAATCCCAAACCACATTATTGGGAAGCGCTTGCCATTGATGATACATGACTCAAATACAATGAGTAGTGGCTTCTCTGTTTTTTGGTATCAAAGTTTAAGTCCGAAATGACAATAATTGGGTCCATATACATCCACAATGAACAGATTATAACATTGGGCACAGTAAATGCTATGACAATTGCCATCAGAATGGCATCATTCAGTGGCTTACCACCTGTTGGAGGTTGAAGATCTCTGGCTGATAATACAAGTAATCGATACAAGCGACACAATTTTACTATAGCAGTTGCATAAACCAATGTGAAACCAATGCTGACTGTCCAAGGTATTATATTGCAAAGATACGTTTTCACATGCAGTGAAAAGTAGAATCTTTCCGTTACACTTAATATAATGATGCCTATTGATAAGGAGTAACATCCAACATAGGCTAGATGGTTTATTCTGTGACTTGAGGCTCTGACTGAACTGTGTGTTCTTGAAACACTACGTTAAGTAACACTTATCAAGCCAAAAACTAAAAATGCGACATTGCCATAGATATTTTGCACTTTTTGACAGGAGCCAACAGAAGTGGCACATTTTTTGACATAAATTGCAGCTGGTCACAAGATGAACTGCAATGTCATGAGCTTCTCCTGAGACAAATTGCGCCAGAAGGATCAGTGGCATTTAAAGCTAAAGCCAAGATCCAAACTGCATATTTCCAAAGTGGACTAATTGTTGCAATTCTCACTGGTTTCCCATATTTCCCTAAGTTGTAGCGATTCACTGCATTAATGTACTCCTTTTTTTATTCACTGTATGTCAATCCTGAGTCCATCTTATCATCATTGTCTGGCTCATAACTAAAATCAACTGAAATAGAGTCATTCAATGCAATTAACATATCTTCTTTGTTACAACTAGACCATTTGTTTCCATACTGAAACTCAGTTGATGAAAAGTTTTCAAGTTTTTGGTACATAAATATCCACTAGTATTTAGGAAATAACATTCTTTTATGGAATACCATGCATATCAACCTTTTTGCCAAAGCAGCGTCACAAGTTGCCAATACTACATGTGCAGGTGAAGAATCCATACATCAAGAGGTATGTAGTTTTCTGTGAGAATTGATGAAAAGGCTATCGTATAATCCTTCATTCGCTTAACTTTAATAGAAAGATCTTGGAACACTGAATAAAAGGAGGTGTTATTGATATAGAACTGCTATGTGTGTCCACCCACTGTGTCTCATTAGAGCAGTCAAAGCATCAACAAACCTCAGTATAGAAGGTGAAGTTCCCATAGAATAAGGATACAATGTGGCATTCCCCAAAATTGAAGTACTGCTCGTGTGAACGTTAACCAAAGCAATCCCATCTTTTGCAGTGACCAGACCAACTCTCTCAGCTGAATCATAACACCGTGGCCCAACTAGTCCAACAATATTCTTCTCACTGTAAAATATTTCCTTAACTAGAACTCTTTCCAAAAGTTCAAGTACTGCTGCACCACATCCTGCCTGCCCATCAATAAGCTCCAGATGATAGCCCCCCAAAATATCTGATCTATTATTGATTATTTCCAGCGCTAAGTAACTGGCTGGTATGATGTCTGGACCATCACTGCGGACAACAGTGAACATTGTGGAAGGGTAGGGAAGTATGGAAAGAATAACACACCTCTGATTAGGGATTTCATTTGCCTCCAAGAAACTGAACACTTCAACCAATAAGAGAATGTGGGTGAGCCCCATGATCTGTAGGTCTGCTGTAATGTACAAGGATATATAATACTAACTCACATTTAAAAAATAAAATCAAGGCTCATATTATTCCGAAGTAAAATGCTGGATATATAAGAGTGGGTGGAATGATGAATATTCAGTCTATGCACTGTGCACAGCCAGTGGATTTTTAGTCTATTGTGTTGTGTCGTGATTACACTGACTGCATGCACAGGCGACGCTGTACAAAATTATGTTGTCAAGTGTAGAGTACTAGGGAGGACAGGGGGGAGGAGGGAGCAGCAAGAACACTTGACCTCACTGTGAGCAGCTGAAGATCCTGAACCAGATTGCTATGCAGTTTTTGCAGACCAGTGCCCTACAAGCACAGCAGACATGGCGCTGCAATTGCTTCAAGATCGCTGGGTTATTTGTATGTGCAACTTGTTGATTGAGTTCAAATGAGTTTTGTGTGAGAGGGGCTATCATCTTGATGGCAGAAATGATTTTGCTTGGCCCTATAGCTGCAGGGCAACCTTTTGCGGGTGTGGTGATGTAAATGTATTAGTTATAACATGATTCAGTCCCCCACCACTCAATAGAGAGGTACTGACAGCATAACTAGAATTCTGACGTTGTGCAGCAAGGCTTTTGTTGCTTGCACTAGTAACAAAATAGCAGTGGGTGAATGTGCGCAGCATCATTGGATGTGCTGATTCCTAATACAGATTGTAAATGGGCTGCAACACTTCGTGCTTGTATGTGATCCTTGATTTCTTATCAGTCCTTAGGTACTGCTAACGGCAAACCTACACCGTTTGCGAACTTATGCAATTTGGTAAATATGATTCTTTCCATATGCATATGAAACTTGTAGGCACACAGTACCGCCCAGACGCAACTTGACAACATGCATGCGATGCATGCGCGAGTAATACGCGAAACGCGGACTAACGCGAGTCATGAAAGTAGCAGTGCTGCTTACAAAGACTCGCGTTAGTGGTAGCAATTATTATTACAAGCGCATGCGTGTGTCAAGTTGCGTCTGCGCGGTACTGTATTTAGCATGCAATCAATTGTACAGTGTACACAGCCACTAGATACACTGAATACTTAGGCATTGGTGTGGAGCATGCTAAATATGTTTTATAACATAATAATTATGGTTTTCCCCTTCTGGGTGGAAGGGGGAAGTGGAGAGGGAAAGCAGTAATATGTTGTCCAATCAAGTAGTGGTAGCATAACCGCCATATAGTACAGTAAGCCTTACCTGGCTATATTCATGCTCTTGTATGTGCACTTATCCAACACACACACACACACACACACACACACACACACACACACACACACACACACACACACACACACACACCCCAGTACATACATGTCCCCGATCAGTTTAGTTCATATTAAACAGTGTGCTGGAATAAAACACTGATCGATTCGCCCTACAGCACTTGCTCACCTCGTATTTTCGCTGCTAACTAGCGAAGGCAAAGGTACTCAATTGTTAATAAAGCAAGGTGATGTTTAACTTACGTAAGCGTAGAATGGTCACTTTATATGGCTTGGCACTGATTAATGTACTCGCGCTCTTAATAAAGCATGTTGATGTTTAATTACGTACCGGTGTTGAATGGTTACTTTATATGGCTTGAATGTACTGGCGCACTCATCAATATATCACAACCTGTCCGAATGTGATACTGAATGCAAGAGCTATATAAAGGAACTGGATATAACACCATGAGAGGAATTAGAAATTGAACATGCGTTTTCTATAAGAATACACACATAAGTAATGACGGGACAAGTGAATCAGTGCATCATGTACAAAAGAACCTATGCAAGTGCCCAAAATAAAATTCTAGAGCTGCTGGTTGCTGCAGCCATAACAAAGCTTTTTTACAAAGTCACAAATCAGATTGCAAAGTGAATTGATGCCTTGGTAATAGTTTGTTACGAACTGACCTCAACCAATAGGGCTGGGTCATCCTACACGAATTGTCTCCTTCAGGAATTGCACCTTGTTGACCCCAGTTGGACTTGCATATGTGACACCTCATGTTGGGATTGGTGTTGGGCAAGAGTACAAGTCTTATGTACTGTGTCGTATGTCTTGAGAGGCAACTTCAGTCGGAAAAGTGGCACAGAGCAGTTATTGATAGCCACATGCTTCTTGTCAAGGTGTTCCCCCTGTCCATCAGCAGCAGTCAAATTGGAAGTGCCATGTACCAATGTCGACACAGAGTTGGGAGGTTCCTTGAGTGCATTACATGTGCATACTACTTCAGAAACTCTGCATTGCTCATCCCGGTGTTGAAGTTGGGTACTGTAAGGCCGAGTCTTGTTTTGAGCATGGTTGTGTGGTTCATTTTGGGCTCGAGTCCGAGACAGATCACATGGTCTCTGCAATACTGATTTCCCCAATTGCAGCCTGACAAGTGGTATTGAGCACTTCTTGACAGCTACCGACTCCTTGCTGTGACTATTTCCCTCCTCTGCAACAGTAAAACCGACCCCAATAAATCCTTGCAGAGTCTGCTGTGAGACTGCCTCACGTGAAATACTTTTCTGCACTACACTATGTTGTAGCCCAGTCTTTTGAATTGTAGTCTGCTGTAGAACAGACTCCTGTGGAATTATATCCTTGTGGAAGGCTTCTTGTGGGGTGTGTGTTATGATACTTCTGCTGAGAGACACCGGCTTGGCTGTATTTACAGGATCCGTTAGCTGAGAGCATGCATGGATAGAATGAGCTCTGCAAAAAAGTTTCACTGAGTTAGATAGAGGTCTAGAAATGGGTTCTTGAGGCAAAATTGGCAGCTCATTACAAAAAACATTCTGGCATAGTTCACTGCAAGAATCTATGGTCGCTACAACAGGTTGGCAAAGCTCCACCTCCTCACTAAACTTGCTTTCTGTCTCAAATATTGACCCCAGCAATAAATCATCTAGGCCAGACACGGTAAAACCCTTAGTGCATAATCCATCAGTCTTTAAACTGGACTGGAAATGGTTTAGTACACAATCACAGTCACTACTGCATGCCCACTGATGGGCCAGGAAATCATCTGGTGAAAAGGAATGTTCTCCTCCAAAAGTGTAAAACGAGGTGTAGCAGTCACTGGGAACATGAAGGACACCAACACCAGAATGTCCAAGATGGTCAAGAGAATCACAAGGACCAAAAGGTTCAAACGAAGGTTCAAAGGCAGGATGAGCAGATGGGTCAAAAGGACATTGTGGTACTGTGCCATCTAGTTCAACATTAACATCCCATTCTGCAGCCTTCACTGTCTGCTCTGTTACATTAAACCTTATGCTTGCTTCAGGATATGCCATGCACACAAGTGGGGAGTGCATTGCGGCATTGGATATCAACACGTTGCCAAATGCCCAATCTGTAAAATACATAATAGCACAAGTTAAATACACCCATGAAAAGAAGTGTCAATGTAAGTAAATGCAATGTGCATCGACCTTGTTTAATGTTATACACGCTACTTGGAAAATAATCCAGTTAATTCACTACTGCTGCAAACTTAACAATGAAATATTGTTGTACGTGCTGGAATACTAAGCTATAACATTTTAGCCTCCACTTTATGGAGTGAATAAAGATTCATCCCAATGGGCCCATGTTTTCTAGCACTCTTCCTCCCACCATTCACTTTATCACATGTACCAACTGTTGCAACTTTTATAATAACTACTACTTCATTACTCATTGTGAGTTTGAGTCCAAGTTCAATCAGGTAACATGTCTAAATTCACCAGTTGGTTAAATTGCTTTATGGGTGTTCATATGCTAAAATGAAAACTGGCATAAAAATTAAAAAACAAACTCTTTACTGTTCAATCTGCAACTATATAGTATAGCTCGTCAAAGATACAATGGGTTCTTTAAATAGGAATACGATTGAGTGCACATCTACCTAATAGAAAGCAACTACGTTTTGAACCTACCTGTTGTGTTTAGCTGAAGTACAGTGCCATTTGCTCTTGGGGTGTCACAAAATACCTTGGCCCCCATAAATTGCCAAGGACCATAAATAGACCTGACAGCAAGAGTTGTGCCTGAGTCCTCTGAGCACAACAGAAAATGCTGTTAAAAAGGAAATCACATTTCTTGCAGTCGCATAGATACAAATGTACCAGGTTCTGACTATGGAACTACGTAATAAGAATAGTGTTTGCTTGCATCACAATGGATGTGGCCAACCATACTGCTGAAAGTTGACCTGGTGAAAGACATCATACTGACAACTATTGGATCATTCACGACACTAGGAACAGTTATAAACCGTACCTTGCAAAGCTGAGAAGTGAATTGTTCATGGAAAGAGAGACAACAGGATTCGTAGTCACTGATAAAGAGAAGGGAGGTATCCGACTGTAGTGCCCGAGGCCCTTCTAAAGTTCAACATGGTTCCTGCCAGATTAACATTCAGCACCTACCTAATCTGGATTTGTTGCTTCACAGGACTGTACATGTAGTCTGAACATGCTGGTGGGTGTGGCAAGACAGAACTGTTGAAGTTTAGAATTATTTTGTGTTTTTTTTGGAAATTTGGCTGGACATGCATAGCTGTTATTACAAGAAATGGGAGGAAGAAGAAAGGAGAAACATGTGGGGGGAAAAATCTTTAAAAGATGCCTAGTTATATTTTGCATGGGGGTTTGGAGGGGAAATAAAATAGTGTTGATTGATGATACCTTCCTCAGTATTGTAAATGTGTTTTCAACCTCAAATTACCCACATGTCATTTGTACCTAAAGGGCATCGGTATAAATGTCCCCGAAACATGGCAAAATAAGGTGACAGCTTATTACTAAAAAGCCCCTCCTTACCATACAGCAGCTTTGCTAGCTTATACGATCTAATTCTTCATGGCAAATTACATGTTGAATGATAACAGGTCCAATTTGGCAACGGTGCAAACCTTGGGAAGACGGGGAAAAGAGAGAGCAGACCATAGATAGTAAAGTAGAGGGATTGGAAATGTTCAGCAGCAATCAACACTAATCAATGCATGCAATCCATGAAGTTCTGGTGCCCAGGCCACTGTGGATAAATGGCTGTTTCATCTGATTTGTACGGTACATGCGCTGTGTTAGTTTGATACTTGAGCCACTTGTTAAATTCTCTATCATATTCAAATGACCTACTAGCAGCATTAAACACTATCAGATACTGCGTGTTGTTTTAAAGACATGTCATCACGTAGCTGAAGGTGAAACTGAATTCTCCCATCTTCATAAAGTTTCAAGAATACAAAAGCGAAACTTGTGGAACCAGAGCCCAACCAGCTGAAAAATGTAGTTATTAAAAAAAACGCCTTCTTTATGCCGGTATACTCACACAGGGCTATCGGTATCTAGAGCACTTAAAGGGACACCAATTTATCAACAGTTAAAGAATGGAAGGTGTGCGATGGTATTGATACCTGTACAACCAAATGTACAAGAATACCACCAATTAACAACTGATGAAAATTCTACCTTTAATGGCAACTGACTCAAAGGGATTGAAACCTTTAGGTTCGACACACTCTTCCTTTTAATCTTCTGATGTTTTTAAGTCAACTTGAACTTATGTTGACTTGAGTTGTACATATCCTGCTGGATACGCAACAACTTATAAATTAATCAGTCACTTCAGATGAGCGCTCTACCTACGAACCCATGTTTGTATCCAGTTAGTGGAACATGTAAATTATTTGCCTAAAACGCGGCATTGACGCTGTTAGGATATGTATTTGGGGTTTAGGGTTTAGGGTTTTGGGTCGCGCCAAAGGCGCGAGGGACCAGGTCAACTTGCACCCTGAATCCGAATCCGGTGTCAAAAAGCACCCGTCTAGCACCAAATTTTTTTAGCAATGTTTCGGCCGTCAACGACCACTGGACGAGGGCGCCTTCGGCGCCATACTGGGCGCACGTCGCGCCATACTAAATAAACTACAGAGTACACTAGCCAATTCATAGATATCAGTAAGCGTATAGTCACTACACCGGTAAGTATACAAGGAGGCCAAAATCAGGTTTTTGGCATGTTTTCCGTCTATTGATGAAGATCATTCCTCCAAAATAACCCTGTGGCACATACTTATGTACTACTGGATACTAATTATCTTCTTTTTTTAAAGGAGTTGTACCGATAAGTCTATACTTGCATGAGTATGCATCGATCAAAAAAAATTGTGGCACGGATCGCTCTATTAACATGATGGTTAGCTTTTTGGAATCCACTTACCAAGATCTACCAGGTACTGCTCTTAGTTTCCAAGTATGTCTCAGTTTTAAAAACCTCGAAAAAAGGGAGAGGCTCTTACAATCCAACTAACAACCAATTATCAACTTCAAGAAGTGCACGCTCAACTTTCCATACCAATGTATGGCTCACGTGCACCGTTTCCAATCCCTCTACTTCACTATCTATAAGCAGACCAACATAATAGTACAACAATATGGTGTTACAAGTACATCTAGTGGTGTATCAGTACACTGCAAAACCAACCATTTTCAGATGACCCATAGATATGGAATTAGATATTGGCTCAGCTGTCACCCGAAATGAGAAAATGTAACAGAAACATTGGAAAGATTTTGAACAGCAGTACTAGTGTTACGGTTACTGTCAATTATCTAAGCAAAGTACTCGGAAGCAAGTAACGGGAAAGAGACTGGCTGCAAGCACTGAATTAATCTGAGCAGTGATCATTTTATGCCAATTCAGCTACAGAGGACACATTGACCCTTCTGCTCCAGAAATATGAACTGGTGCTCAAAGAAAACTCAGCAACAGGTCACTGTGAAAGCATTAAAGCCCACATCGTGCTTCAACCAAAATTCTTTCAAACCAAGACAAATCCGCAATTAAAGAAGCACCTGAACGGCTTAGGAGTTCTGCAATAGATTGGACTGCACCCATTCTTCCAGTAGTGAAACCCTCAGAAACAGTACAAATATGAGAACATTTCAATGTTACCATCACTCCCCAACTCAAGGTTGATCAAAAAACTGGTTGCCAAGACCAGAAGAATTGTTTTGCATCATACCCCACATATCTTCAAATTGAATTAGTGAAGTTGGACAGAACTGTTTAGTGACAAATACGGACAAGGGACTTATCAGTACATATGTTTACATTTGGGGGTCAGCTCAGCATCTGCAATATTTCAGAACAAATAGCCCAAGGGCAATTTGTACCTTGATGGTTTGCTGAGCCCTGGTCACAACTAAGAAGAACATTCGGAAGCTGTCCTAATACGAATCATGGAATATGTGTTTTGAAAAGTATTTCATTTCTCTAGGATTCAGTGGAGTGTAAGGAACACATATAATTAAAGTTGAGGCAAACCTGAAAGCTTCAATAAGTAGATAAAATGCAATTGAGGTCATTTCTGGGTGGAGTAACCTGTTTTGGAAAGTTCTGAGTACAGCTGTCTGAACTATTCACACCATTCAACAGACAGGATGTACCTTGCTACCGTGCATTTAGGACAAAAGCAGCTGATGAGGCTTTCAAGAAACAGGCATCGGCCTCCATGAATACGATACTAAGCATATACTTATGATGCTAGTCCTTGTGTCGCAGATGGAAAGATGGAACTGAAACTCCAAATGCATATGCTCATCAGCAATGCGTGATCAGAACACTATGCAAGGTACTGAAATGCATGGGACAATTGTCAATCTGAAATGGAGTTCCTTCAAAAGCAACAAACACAGTTGACATGTCAGCCAGGTGCATCATGCAGGGTATTCGAGTACCATCACATAACTTAGAAGCCATGTATTGTAACAACTCCAGACTCTGCACCCTCTGGTATAGTCAGCACGACACGTTTAGTGGTGATGCAGAAATGAACAGCCTGCTTGAAAATGTATGGCTTGTGTTGTAAGATGTAGGATCCTTCAAGAGTACTATTACACAGCAGGAATATCCATCACAATCATGACAGAGAGGTTTTGCCTTGACTTTGCCGGTCCTTCTCTTGGCAAAATGTGGCTTTTAGTACTACATGCTCACTCTGAATGGCTTGACATCAGAAATAACCGTTTCCGTACTTGTGGCAAACATTTTGTATACCAGAGCAATTCGTCGCTGACAATGGACAACAGTTTATAGTGCTCAATAGAATTCAAACAACACACCAGTCGCATAATAGCACTCTAGTCCAGTGGAAAGGCAGAACGAGTTGTGCACAATTTAAGCAGAAAGGGGAAATCATTGGAAGAAACATTTAGTACACTTTATGCTAACAAACATGTAGAGTCTTGGTCCATTGCCACAACTGGTGTAGCTTGAAGTAGACACTCCATACATCTAATGAGACCAGATGTCATACATGCTGTAGAAGAGAGATTAAGGCAGCAGCACAGTAACTATCATCTTGCACCTAAAAGGAATCAAGGAAGGCAATTTGGTCTGGGCTCACAATTACCGAGAGGGCTCCTGGCACTATTCTGAAGCGACAAGGGTCACTTTCATTCGAGTCAGAATCAGTGACACATTACTATGGAAACGCCATGCAGATGAGACAAGGCTAGATTTGAGGAAGCTGATTACTCTACTATGACTCTAAAACCATCTGTTGTTAAAGTGAAACTCAGGATCCAAATCCGTTAGATGATACGAGTTCTCTGCAACAACTCCTGAACCAGAGAAGTAACAAGCAATGAACAGATACAGATTCCACTAAAACAAGATTGTCACCCTGGAGAACAATACTAATTGTGATTACCTACAATAACCAATAATAACCTCTATTTGAGCATGTGCAACTGGAACCATTATGACACCTCTAAAGGACCACGCTAATGTACCCCCCCCCCCCTCCCCCAATCACACCACAATAAGTCAAACTAGTGCGGGTGGACTTATCGTGATGGAAAAAGAATTCTGGCTTGTTTGCTGCTAACACGATGCTCAACTGAGGTACCACCCCGACATGCATAAAGGCGACTGTCAATGGGCGGGTGCC
This sequence comes from Ephydatia muelleri, assembly GCA_013339895.1. Classification (NCBI taxonomy): domain Eukaryota; kingdom Metazoa; phylum Porifera; class Demospongiae; order Spongillida; family Spongillidae; genus Ephydatia; species Ephydatia muelleri. Next base: position 10,078,972 of record JABACO010000005.1, read on the forward strand.
TCACATCCCGCTGCATTAACTACATTTAACTATTATTAAACGATGATAACAATATTGAGTTTAAGTATTAATATTTCTTTACATCATTAAATTAGTATATGCAAGTCCAATTATGATCTGAAATACATAGACTGAGTAATCCATATAAACAGAACTTAACAGTACACACACATGTGATCCACGAAGAAACAGAGTTACCAGATTGTGCACATGGTTGTTTTGGGGGGTACACAGCACATGTGAGTGCTGCGCTGCCAGTCCAAATTAGAGCTATGCTATACAAACACTAAATTTTTCCATGCAAGGTGACAATGAAGGTGAAAGTCTGATATGAAGTTCTTCAACATGCACATTGTAGGTTACACCAATAGCTCCAGAGATACACTGTACATACATGTATATCAGCATCCATCAAGAATGCAAGCTATAGATTTAAAATATATGCCGCAAAAAGGGACCTAGTACATAGATTATAAAAGTTAAAAAAACATGAGTTAGGTCTCTTATATATATATCAGATCATTCCCGCAAAACAAACCTAACGCATGTTTTTTTCAAGATTTCAATTTTAGAAGTCTGAATGCCCTGAGAATCGGAGTATCTGCGATGGAGTTGTAAGGTGCTGAATTTTTAATTAGCCATACATTTCAAGGCAAGCGTTATATTTCTATTGCGCGTACTGGAAATTTTATTATCAATGAATTAGGTCCCTTTTCGCAGAAACGATCCCATATATAGGGTTTTAGTGTGCTAAAAATAAATAAATAAATAAATGGGGAATTTCATGAGAAAAGGGACCTTATGGATATATCCATAAGGTCCCTTTTCTCATGAAATTCCCCAAATACATTATTTTACATACTAGCAACTAAAATTATTATTCAACTTACAATAAATGCACACTCCTCCCATGCCAACTAACTTCCTACTCTTCCCATTTGAGCATCAGAATTTTTTTTTTCCCAATATATTTCTCTACATACTTATAGCTATGCCTCTATGGTAGACTTGTCCCTCTCCATATTCACAATACATACAAAGGACCAAAGAACAAACCTTCACTACTCAGAAGGTCTCCTTCCTCGATGGTCTTCACACCTTGCTTCTCTTCTGCTGCCATCCAGAGGCTTGACAGAGTAGGCTCAAATGCACCCACACTAGCACCACAACATGTGCTAGCACTACAGGTAGGGTTCTCGGTACTCTACATGGAGGAGGAGATACCAATCACAACTGTGGTTACAACCTGAAGGTGATATGAAATAATAACACACAGGAACACTTCATGTCAATATGTCAGTGGGTTACGTCTAGATTAACTTTGTTTGAGAAAATAGATTTAACCTCTTTCAATTATTAATTTATTTATTACACGTAGTACATGCTGTGCAACATTTGTACAAGGTGTTAAACTGCTACGTGTACTTAAATAGTGCTTTGCAAGAGGGGACACATCACTGCTTCTTGGCAATCTTTGGCTTCTGTGCCCATTTGATAAGCATGGTTTTAGTGGTTGCAAAACTTTGGCATAGTCATCTGCACGGATGTTCCCATCTCATCTGATCTAGGCAACCCAACCCCCCCCCCCCCCCCCGCCTTTCCCCTTACAAATACACATAGGAATCTTCCACGCCTTTAAATGGAACCACCCCCTCCCCCCTTTGAGCAGTTATCTTATAATACATATATGGAGTGTTCCACGAGATTTTGACCCTTATGAACTTAGCATCCAGTTCACATTGTTCTTTCTTCCAAACCATGAACAATGCAATAGACTTCCTATTTTAAACGCTTCATACCGCACCATTTTTTAGTACAAAAATATATTTTGGTGTCTTGTCCAAGGACAGTGCTGAGGTTATGAAGTCCAATATCCCATGGGGTTCAAAACTGCCACATCTTTAAGTAGAAACATTCAAATCACTTCAAATTCTGTGTGCATGTAGAGGGGGGTCCTGTCACTATTGATCTGATCTGTTCTGTTCGTTAATTTTGACAAATTCCGTTACGGAGATACCGCTGTGTGGTTAATGCTCATTTTCCCGGTCATTTCCGCCAATAATTTTGGCAAACCACTTTCAATTCAATGTATGGAGAAAGTCATTGGCACAAATCGAGCGGGGAAAATGTGCTTTGCACAGCTGTATCCGATAAAGTAAAAACAGAAGATATCAATAGCGACAGGAACCCTCTGCGTACACACCAAATTATGAAGTGATTTGAACACTCCTACCTGAAGATGTGGCGGTTTTAAACCCCAGGGCAGGCCCGGCGCACACGGTGCGGTTGGTGCGGCTTTGGCCGCACCAACTTTCGGTCCCAAGATGGGCGTGTCTAATATGTGGGCGTGTCTGATGTCTTATTGTATGAATTCCCTCTGCACAATTATCGATCGTCTGTAACTATTTGAACGTGTTAGTCTCACAATTACAATAATTACATTAATTCATAGTCGTACTTTAACCATTGTATGAATTTCCTGCTGTGCAACTATGGCCAACTCTTTGCTCTCAATAAATGATCTGCCTCAGATCCCGACATCCCGCACCACCCTATGGGCTTGACGTTCCCTAAGCGTTCATTTAGAGAAAAAATCCTGTCTTGCGATCGTTTCAGGCTGCATGGTTTAAGACATGCCATTTCTTCACTATGATGAAGGTATATAAGGACTTATCATACTACCACATCTGCGTGATAGGATTTAAAGAACGGAAGATGAAGTCCAGAAAGATTTTGAGTTTGTCTGCACATTTTATAAAAATGGGGCTATTACGCTATCAATTGTCTATTTTTTTGCACGGAATTTCTAAACTTCTATTCGACAGTTCAAATTCCGCCGACAATTTGGACATCATAAAGTACACTTGTACTTTAACAGCACCTCAAAAACAACTTCTGTCTGAAGTTTGTACAGTAATGAAGGTAATTCTAGTGATGACTGCTACAAATGCAACTTCCGAACGTACATTTAGCGCGCTCCGTAGGATTAAAGCTAGCTACAAAGCACAATGAACCAAGTGAGATTAAATCACCTAATAGCGTTACATGTTTACAAAGCGCTCACTGACACCATCAAACTAGAGAACATCACAGATGAATTTGTTAGCAGTTCGCAAAGGTATTTGGCAATCCTTGATAATGATACCGAAAGTCCCTTGATACTTAAAGAGCTTGAATCTTGATCAGTTAATTTGCTTTAGCCACACCCATGTTCGCATTGTCCGGTTACATATGATTCTGTTTTTGCATCTTATAGTTTATAAACATGTATGTCATCAACATGGTCCGGGCATGTGCTTCTTCAACGCGCGCACGCTTTGCATGGGGCCACGCCCATACTAATATATAATAATTGGCCGCACCAACTTTGGACACAGTGCGCCGGGCCTGCAGGGGTATCAGACCTCGGCACTGTGCTTGTGCAAGACACCAAACTATATTTACACATAGCGCAATGGTGGGGTATAAGGCGTTGAAAATAGTATGAACCTTCAAACAATGTAGCGATTTGAATTGGATGCTATTTGAATTGGATGCTTTTAATATAAATGTACAAGGTTCCATATGCAAAAGATAGGCTCAATTAAGTACATGTATACCCTTATGCAATGTTTACTGAGTACCGGCTGCAGAACCTTGCACCCAAGAACCTGCCAAGCTAAATGCTGAATGGCAGAGTAAATGGCTCTCCATTCTTGTGCATGTGTGTACCCTTCAAGCGGGAAGTTTCCACAGCAAACAAGACATGAACCTAATGTTTCATTGCAACACATATCGCTACACCACCAAGAATTATTCTGGGCATCCACAGACAAGTCCAATTGTTACAGGCACTGACAGAGTTAACATTGTTTTGCACAAAAGGAGCTTGGAAATAGTCCACAGGCAGAGTCTTTACACACCATGCCTGGCCTTGTTATATGAGTTGCAGCTACACACACACACACACACACACACACACACACACACACACATACACACACATACATGTCTATAAAACATGCCAGCCTTTGTAAAAGGAAAGAAAAAAAAGTCAACAAGCATAGCGATGAAACTGCTCTGTCAATCAAAACCCTTGATTGTCCCAAATGCCTTCCAATGCAATGTGCCTATGGGTAGCCTCGGAATAAGTGCATCTCTAGCTCCTAACGTGCTATCAAACAATTACTTTATAGAACCCCACCACATAGGAAGAGTAAGTAGTAAAACAAACTTAACGTATGCTGGTACATGTAAGTGAACATCAATGAGCATGTAAAATAAGCCATGTAGATGTACATGTACAAATACACACACACTCACTGACCAATTTTCTCTTCACTGTTGCCCTCTTCTGCCTCTTCTGAGAAGGAGCGCTTAAATAGCTACCCTTTGGCTTGCGTTTCCGAGAGGCACCTGCACAGAAGACACAATGGACATTTCAATCGACTGATTTACACATGTAATGGTGAAGACGACATGCCTGAGGATGTGACCACACTGGTAGAAGAGTCTGGAGTGCACAAACAGCTGCTGCATGCATTCCAATATGCTTCACAAACTGCTTCATCTTGAGGTAACTCCGTACCAGGAATGGCTAGGGAAACCCCACTACAACCTGCACTAGGGTAGTGCTGTAACATAACAGCACGGTCAGATGGTGGCAATACTGGATCAGTCGTGACTGTGACATGGGAGCTGGACCACACCCCTTCCCACACACATGAGACGGTGGAAGGAAACATCACCTGTGGGTGTGGCTGCATCCTCTGTGAGTGTGGGTGTCTCCACCAATGGGTGTCAATGAACATCTGCAGAACATTTGGAGTCACAATGTTACAAGGCTGTTCCACTTGTCCATCCAAGCCTATCTGGAGGTCCAAAGACGTCGAGATGGGTGCTGATACGGCTCTCAGGTCCAATGGATTAGAACACATCGACGTGGTGCATTGCGTCCAGCTTTGAAGCTGCTTCTGCCGATCCAAATGCCCCACTGCCTTTGGATTTTCAGGTGGAGTAACCGTTTCAAGTGATCTTCGTGCTTCTTGTCGCCCCAGGGAGATGGGCGTTTCCTTGTGCCCATACAGAGGTACCCCATGAGCAGGGGGTAGAGTGACTCCGCCTTCCGCACTATTTGACTGCCCCACCCGCTCATCTGAATTCATCCCGAGTTGGGACGGCTTCGGTGCTCTGTGCAATCTTGACCCTGAGGGTGTTAACAAAATCTCCGGGTGGGGTGTGGCCATTCTTGTGCACCCCACGGGACTTGAAAGTTCCAATGGGGGTGGGGCCATCTCTCTCCGGTTATGTCTGACTGACGCCTCACCAGGTGGGTCATGCAATATTCCCAGCCCCTCCTGGCACAGGCTGGTGGATAAGCAGAGATCTTGTGACCCACTTGGAAGAAGAGTGAATGATTCAGTTGGCCCCCTAAATGAAGACAAAGGGGATATATTGTATTGTATATACATGTATTGTATAAACATGTATAGTTGATTGACCACTACATATACACACCACTCACATACACACCACACACATACACACATACACACACACACACACAAAGCGTATGCACATACTGTAAGTGTGCTGATGCACATAGGTGCGTTTGGACAGTTAAAGACACTATGATTCACCCACGTGCAGTACGAATACATACGTCCACAGACACATACACCTAACACGCGCATAAACTACAAGTGATCCCTCACACGCTCAAAATTATAAACAGAAAATAAGTATTGTATACAACTTGATTATCGAGCGGGTGGGCGTTAACCTCCATTGAAGTGATACACGTGCACGCGCCACTGCCACATTTTCTTGTAACCATAGCAGTCCTTTCGTTGCGACGGGCTCTACATTAGAAGTCTGAGTGTAACGGTGTATGGAGGGACAGGAAACGTGATCATTTTACACAAAACGCATAGTACAGACACATTCCTACACATACACTGGTACAAACGCGTACTGCGAACGAAATATGGCCCGAAAAATATACACATATTGCTTTCTCACCTGTCTGCGCAACGTCTCCATAGGTAGGTATGATACGCTGAACTCAGGAAAATGAATTGCTACAGCTGTTCGACAGGTTTATGACGTATAATGATATCGCGCGCTTTTTTTCAATTACATCATAGATGAGCAGATTAGACTCGAGTATTGGTTTACATGTGTTTAGCCTTAGGGAGGTGGTTGGCTTAAAGATTGCAAAAGTATTGGGGTATCACATAACACTTCAAATTCAGAAGATCGTGCTCGTCTTGATGTCAGTGCACAAGGTTTTCAGGGTGATCGCGTCATCAGCGGGCATTTTTTGATGTACGCGTTTTCACCCAAATGCTCCCTCCTATCGAAAAATGCAGTTACCATCAGCATACCGTCTTCATGAACGCCAAAAGCAGAGATCTTATGACCAACGTGTACGGGAAATAGAGCATGGCTCCTTCTCTCCACTAGTTTTTTTCCACATCAGGAGGAATGCGGCAAGAGCAACATTATGGCACAACTATTGCCTGGATTAGATGCTGCCTTAGTTTCTCTCTCCTGCGCTATTCCATAATGTGCTTAAGAGGTGCACGGTCATCACAGGGACGAGCTTTCTGATTCAGTGTGATTGATCGAGCTGTTGCGGTAGCCAGGGTTCTGTTTAAAATACGTTCACTTCATCCTTGTGTGCATACGTACTTTCATAAATAGTCTGGGTACGAGAGGATAATACCAGAGACAATATATATACCTTATCTTTTACAATCATGCAAGTTGATAATATATATAGTTCTCTGGTGTTCGTATCTTTTATTTTTTGTGTGTGTGCATTTTAAACCAGAGATATTCTTGTCTGCCTCAACAATAGTAGGTTTTTCGCCCTAAACATGGCAAATAAGAATCTTGATTGAACATACGCCCATATCGTCTGTCCCACTTTGCTGCTATGCAAATAGTTAGAGCTACATTTCTGTGAAGAAACCCGTCCGCAATGTTACAAAATGAGTAAATATACTGGTACCTCTTCAGCCCTCAACAGCTCTTTATGCAGCTTCAGGTATGACTGTGTATTTCTAATACAATTATGTCTGGCAATATCCAAAAATGCTCACACGCAAGCAAACACCTCATAAGCTTACATGCGTGCCCAAATCAGCGACACCTATTTCTGTATCCACACCCGCCTTGAAGTTAACCACTAACAAATCAAACATCTTGCAGTGGGCTTCAATTCGAACGCTTTCATAACTTCACATTAGCATTAGGCAGGGAAATTAACAAACGACCCACCACCAAAAAATGAATACAATGGAGGGCATCAATACTTCACAAAACAGCACATCCTTGGCCATCAAGGACGATGCAATGCACATTTGCTAAATACCTCTTTCTGTGTACATGCAATACAGTTAGTTTTTATTTCACATTCAATCCAACAAACAGGGAAGCAAAATATATAAAACAGCAACGCTGTGATCACCAGCTTCAACGTGGTCTCTACTGCTCGACACTGGAAGGTACAGCACCAAGAGAGTCAGAGACCAGGAACGCGTGCCGCTGCCAAAAACCACCACCACCGCAACCACCACACCAACTGCATGCTCGGGTGCAAGATGAACTGGATCACCCGATTTTGCGCACTAACTGGACTAACTGCACACTATCAGCACTGCAGCAGGCTGCATGCCCCCTGAGGCTGCCGCCACTCTGCAACTGTGGAACAGCAGCAAACCAGTGAGTAAACTGGAGTACATATTGGACAAGTGGGTTAAGTAAGAGAAAAGGGGAGAACAAAATAAATTCAAAACATGCACAATGACATGCTTGACATCAAAAGAGTTATTATTTACAGACAAACAAGTGTTCTCCAGAAGCGGCTATAAGCAATGCGAGTACTTTTTTTTTTTTTTTTTTTTTTTTACAAAAGGGAAGTTTTTGCTTAATTTTTGGGACTTGGTGCTTACGTACTGTTCATGAATAAGCATTTTGTGGAGCCGACAGGTTGGAACTGTTCAGTATGTGGTCATTCCTGGGCTGCATTCGTCTATCACCACATTTTCGTTGCTTTTTCCTTCTTCTTCACCCCGAGGTGAATGTGACTTTGGGGAACGCGACTTTTCCTTGCGTGGAGATGCGGAAGCAGATTTCCTCGTATACTCGTCTTCTCTGGCGTCCGCTTTCTCGGCCGACTTGGACCTGGATCTTGACGGAGAGCGCGAGTTCGCCTTCTGGTTATCTTTGCCAGCGTTATTACTTCTTTCTTTGGAAAGGGAGCGGGGCCTTCGGTCCACTCGCTCCCTGGAGCCAGAGCGACCACGGTAAGGAGACCTCGACTGTCGCCTGTTCCTACGGGGTGAACGTGAACGGGACTTTGAATATCTCCGTCTTGGTGATCTGCTCCGACTCCTCGAATTGCTACGTGATCTGCTGCGAGAGTAACGAGACCTCTCGTGTCTACAATTGGGGGGGGGGGGGGGAGGAGGGAGAGGACAGGAGAGAGCGATTGAACGAAAATCAATCAACGCAAAATAAATTTCTTACTTTCCACGAGGCGGTATGTAGTTCTTTCCATATCTCACGTGAGGTGGTTCGGATGGTCTACCGTATCTAGCAAGTTGTACTCGCACCTCCCGTCCATCGAGAACATAGCCATCCAGCCTATCCATTGCTTCTTCTGCGTCTCGTTTGTCGTAAAAGCGTACAAATGCAAATCCCCTAGACTCCTTAGTGAATCTATCCCGTGGGATGTAGACATCACCCACTTCACCGTATTTCTCGAACAATGGCTTCAAATCCTCGGGACTTGTTCTGTAGGATAGATTATCTACTTTCAAACTAGTCATTCCCGCTACGTCTGGGGGCCGTCTGCTTTCCGTAGAATTCGATGGAGGTTCTCTCGAATTACTTCTACGAGAACGGCGCCTGTCTCTGTCGCTCATTTTTCCTATAACCGCCTCCCAAACCTTTCACGAATGGCAGGTTTGCGCATGCGCCAGTAATTTTGTGTAGTTCCTAACTAATGATGTTTACGGTATACATGGACAACGTGCTGAATTGCGAACTGAGATATTAAAACAATGAGTTGACTTGTAGTGCACCTGTAAGGTTAATGGGAAATAGTTTTATCAGACGGTGAGCAGTTTTTTTAATCCTATCTATGACTCTAGGAACGATCACACAAGCCTAAAAAGAAGAAACGGGCCAGCAGAGCTACTACCGTCTGCAAGCACATGAGCATGCAAATCATTTCTTATCATGCAAACTGGTACATGAAATTGCAGCAACATTGAAAACAACACGTTGCTACAATGTTTTGTTTTCATCATTCAAAACACAAGTACACTTTATCAAAATGCAACTCAAAAAGCATTCACAATGTTTATAAACTACTGCTGTGATGCAATTTCCTGAACGTTGCTGTGAACACACTCGCACATAGACACTGTTGTGTGCTGCCACAGGTTCAACCAATGGATGGCATTTCTGGTACTTCCCTCTTGTTGCATCTTAATCGCGCACTGATAATGGCATGGTCAAGTATGTGAGCAGCGGATATGTGTACACATCTCACCCACCCCCAACTCAAGGATCTGATCTCCCCCCCCCCCTCCCCCCTTAATTAGAAAATAAAAGAACGCGAACTGGCTCACCATGGCAAGTAAATCAGCTACTAGTAACTATTTTACAACTACACCCACATCCGTACTTGTTTGAGCCTTGTAAAATACCTTCGTGTTTGCTATACCAACTGTTCTCAGCAACACAGGAACATTGCCTCCCTATATCTCCTGCTTTGTCCTGGGACCCTTTGAATCATCAACCTCCTCTTTTCGTCATTGAACCCTCTTGACAACAAACACCGGACCTGTCTCGTCCTTTCCACAGAACCCTTATGCGCATACTCATCTCCTGATCGCCAGGCCAGCCATCACCTCCACTATTCTGAGACTGAGACGCCCGCGATACATGTAAACCGAAGCTCGAGAGAGAGGGAGGGGAGAGATCGACCAGGAAACACCTGATACAACTGCATCATGCTCGGGAACAGCCAGGACTTTGGATCACTCTCCTTGCGTTGCGCGTCAAAGCCCCCGAGAGGTGGCCAGTGTGCACTACCACAACTAGAGCCATCAGAGAGCACATACCCACTTTCTCTGCAGCTGTGGAACAGTCAAACAGCATAAAAGTAAAATGACGCATGAAAACAAGGGGAGCACATGGGAGTGAAAGAGATGCAACAACACACAGACACGAGAGCACAGAGTCACTAGGACAAATTGAGCAATGTCTTCAACATAAAACCACATAGGCATTTTGATAGGTAACTGGTGGAGCAAAAGGAAGGGGGGCGGCTACTTATGTTACGCTTACGTACTGTCAAATGCACAGTGTGCTCAATATAAGGGAGATCCTCAGTCAGTTGGCGACTTGGTATCCCGGTTATCTCCGTTGGTGGGCGAAGCAGATATGCTGCGGTCTTTAGGAGGTGCCGGCGAGTAGCTCTTATCTTTCGTGCGCTGCTGTCTCTTTCCCTCGTCCTTTTCTATCGGTCGCGAGTTGTTTTTGGAGCTCTTGTCAGCCTTTATGTCAACCTTATCCGCCGAACGAGAGCTTGACCTCGAGCGTGAAGGGGAGTTCTTTGCCTTTCGAGTGTCCCTCTCCTTGGAACGGGCCCTGTCACGGACTGGAGAATCGGAATGGCGTCTCGGTTTGCGGGGAGGGGTTCTGCTGCGCGACTTGGAGTGGCGCCTCCTTGGTGACCTGCTTCGGTCCCGCGACCTACTGCGCGACCTTCCTCTGTCGCTGAAACATAAAGCTCACCTCCTTCAAACCATACGTCCTTGTAAAAATCGTTCTGGGCTTACCTTCTTCGAGACTGGCCGTAGCTCTTGTTGTATCGCGGCTCAGAAGGTCTGCCGTACTTTGCCAGCTGAACTCTCATTTCGCGACCGTCTAGCATGTATCCATTCATCCGATCCATCGCCTCTTCCGCGTCTCTCTTGTCGTAGAACCTAACGAACGAGAACCCTCTGGACTTCTTTGTAAACCTGTCCCGTGGTATGTAGATGTCGCCCACATCCCCATACTTCTCGAACAATGGCTTTAGGTCTTCTGACGTTATTTTGTAAGACAAGTTATCTACTTTTAGACTAGTCATCTCTTTGAACCCAGAAAAAAAAATGGGAAGAAGAGCGGTTATTAAAATAAAAATTATAATTAAACAGGGCGAGGTATTATTGCGCATGCGTGTATGTTCTACGCGGGACACACGAAGAAAAAAGAAAAAAAAAGAGACTACATTTATTATATCTTCCTAATTTGTAATGAGCAATTCATAAAAATTTAATTTGCTTACATAGTGTAATAAAAAAACACACACACGCACAGACACACAAAGTCCAAGGGGAAGAGGACGATCGAGCCAGGAGGGCTCGGGCATTTTGACGCATCAGAACCGTGCTGAGGCGACAATACATTTCATTTCGGTTTTCAGAATTGGAGGAGTGAGTGTGGATGGCCAGGCGCCTAGCAATTCTTGGGAATGTTTCGTTAGCAGTGTTTCCCCAGCGTCCGTATGCCTCCACTACAAGAGGGACACAAATCCAACCCCTTTGAAGACAACCCGGAACATTGTTGTCATGTTTCTTCTGTTCTCCTGCTGCAGCTGTGGCACCTGACCAGCTTCTGAAAGCAATGAATTATACACCTTATTCGACCGCAATATGAATATACCGGGTGTCCACGAAAGAACGCAATGCTTTTGAACGGGAATAACATTTGATAGATTGCGTTCTTTCGTGGACACCCAGTATATATGTCACACGCTCGTCCAATATTGGTTCAATTACATCACGCGACACGTCCAATATTGGTTGTTCTCTAAAGGTGAGTGAGTTCAGAAACTATCAGCGATCACTTTTCAATGCCAAAAACTTTCATGCAAGGTTGGTTCCGTTTTTTTCTATCGATCTGGTGATCCGAGTGGTACGAGGTATTAGTTTGCCGTCCCTGTATTGAAAACAAATATGTAATCCATCTGGCCCTCCGTGAAAAGGGGAAAAAGGAACACCAGCGACATAAATAAGCTCTCTATCATACCGTGGGTTTAATAGGACTGATTTGACTTTACCTCGTATTTTATCATTTATAACATAATCAAGACAAGGTAATTTCATGACTTCTACTGTGAGCCATTTTGTGTAAAGATAGAACACGAAACGTTAGCGCCAAGCAGAATCCACGTATAGTGGTGTCTGTATTGAGATATAAAGCATGTTAACACGGTGTAGGGTTGTTGAGATTCTGCGCCTCAATTGCGGAGTTTGAGCTGTCATGATTTACACAGCCCTTGTGATATGCCTCGAAGAAAGCACTTTGTGGGCCGGCCAAACATGTCTTGAAGTACTGTATGGGTCTGTGGTTACCCCTAGCATACCAAGCTTCTCTTCATAGCGTAACTTTCCCACCGTATCAAGCTGCTTAAACGAATCCGACAGTTCAACCATATTCGTGTATCTCATTAACGGCGACGCCTTTCCAATATATGTCACATGCATGTCACACAATAATATATTCATATTTGCGGTCGAATAAGGTCTATTGAGGAGGGGTGTATAACCTTGTTGTCAAATGCTGCAGACCGAGACAGTGACCAGTTTGGTATCAAAATGTCAGCGGGCCGCGTCCTGTCTTTGCCGAGACCAATATTAACCTTAAGCTTGCTCCAAAAGAGGGGTAAGGCGGGCAAGGCGGGTAAGGCAGGCAAAGCGGGAAAGGCGGACAAGGCGGGCAAGGCGGCAATAGTGTAGTTATGTCGTAAACTTTTATTAATAAAAATAACAATTTATTAATAAAGGAGCAATTATTCTTGCATGGAAGGAGGGTGATCTCAAAGTTGTGCCAAATTTCAGCATTTAAAAATAAACTTTTTCTGAAACCATCAAAAGTGTATGAATTGTGAACAACGTTATCGGCAAACTTATGAAAGCAGTGTGATTTGAACAAGCCTCCTCCTCAAATGTAGACCAGATATCGACAATGGATATGCGTATCAGTATTGCATTAATTAAAATAACTCTGAATGTTAAACTAAAGTTAGAGGTACAACCAGTTAACCAGTTTTCTGATTTAAAGGGTGAGGTGAGCCGGATTTGTGGAGTTGACGGGCGTCGTCCTTTTGAACAGAGCGGGGACGGGACCACAATGAGGCGACTTTTAGTCCATACCAGTGATGCAACTAACTAAACGCAAGAAAGTTGCCCATGATTCGTTTATTCATCATGGCCCCAAAAAGCACGAATGCTAGAAGTGTCCAAAACTAGTAACTTCGGACATTGTTGAACGCTGGGCATCTCGTCTTAGAGGTTGCGCTATAATGTCTCTTCTGAACCAAAGTTCATGCTGCTTACCGCCAAAGAAACTGAACTGTAGCGTTATTGTAACTGATGGCAGTCAGCGGCCTGATCCTGCGCCATCCTGCAGCCAGAACGATCAAGCCTCCTGTTCGCACACCGACAGCCCTTCGTGCATCCCTGACGTGCACGTGCTGGCTCGTAGGTCTCGCGGGTCACCGGAAAATTAACCGTTTGGGTTGATCACATGGATAGTGCGTTTCAGCAGCCATTGGATGAGGCGTTTGCTTCTTTCTTCTTCCAGACAGTGATAGTAATGTAGTGATTGATGATGATAGCTGACAGTACTAGCCTCGAGTTCTAAATGCTGTGTACACTCCTTTGTTCTACTTTACGTAAACGTGTAAAGTTTACGTTAAGCTTCCTGTGCTTTATGTCAGTATGCCAACACAGTAGCGGCAATTAATAATTGCATGCACGTTCTAATGACTGAAGATGATTGAGCCTATATGACGCTTCTTTTTACGGCTTTTTAAACTATTATAACTGGAGTATAAATACCGCGGCAGCCGGCGTACGGTATACGTCTATATACGTCGCGTAACACTGATTAAACAGTTGCATTTATTTTAGGCATAGGATTGGTGCAGAAGCTCCTCTGGACATAGTCGAGCTCTGCGTACACCTCTTCTTGTCTCTGATGATCGTATCATAAAATGTTAAAAATCGACGCCATTATTCCGGTACATCACTGATTCTAATTAGACCTTCCTTATCGGTCAATATTAGTGGCGCGCGGGGCGTAAACAGATATGAGGGGCGTCGGCTATTTACTGTTATTGACAGCTACATCATGTGCAAATCTTTCCAGCAGCCAAGATGCGAAATTCGAGGTTATCACAGAGGTATGAGTATGTAGAATGTCACATTTGTAGTTATATATTGATTCCCACGACACAGGTTAAACCGGATGTATGTACTGTAGTCACTGAGCTCGGTGATACAATAGCGTTGTACTATTATGTAAGTCAAGCCATTTGTTTTGCTTCTTCTTCACTATTTGCATGCATTTTAAAGTGTGCAATGTATGCATTTTGAAGTGTGCAATGTATGCATTTTAAACGGTGCAACTGATGTATATGCAGATGTACATAAATGGATCCATGATGGAATCAAGTAGAGACCTCAACAACGGGAAACCTACGCAAATTGTTTTGGGTTCGGAATCCACCTTACCAGGTAAACAAAAAAAGTCTCTTTTCTATTCTTTTGCATGGACATGAAGTGCAAAACTGACAGCCATGCCCACGTCACGCATGGCTGCATAAAATCCGAGGGTTGAGCAGGAGGGTGTGGCGGTGTGGGAGGTGGTCAAGCACTTCGTGTCCTGCTGTGGAGTGTTGAATATAGGAAGACATGCAGGAGGTGCAGAGTTAGTAGTATGTGTGGTACAAATCAAGTGATGGTATATTATTGCAAGTCAACATAACATGTCATGGATATGGAACATTACTCAGTACACATCATCTTCCAAACATTATGCCACTTACCTTCATCTATTGAGCTTTACTGGCTTTGCACTTTGACACACCTTTATTTGTGCATATGTTGTGTACACACACACACACACACAGACACACACACACCCACACACACACAAACACACACACATGTACTGCTGCAAATCTTGGAATTGCATGGGTTGAAATAATGATATTCTCTACTTAAATGGTAAGGGAATGTCCCTCTCAAACTGTCTTAGGGAGAGTGTAGTAGGCTTCAGCACTGGTGAGCTGACATCTTCTAAGACTTGCAATCAATGGCCCTCCCAAGCAGTCTCTTTTATAACATAATTGGGGTAGGGCAGGGTTGAAGAGTTAGTACAGTATCCCTGATCACAAGCTCTGATAATACAACAGGTCATGAAGGTTTTGAAATGATTGAGTTATAAAAGAACAAAATCACACATCTATCGAGCATCCTATCTAAACATTTATCTTGTAAAAGATATACTACCCATAGCCCACGTCTTAAGCTTTATGCACAGCTATGACTCTACATGTAAGGTGCAATGTATTATATGCATACCCTTACATTTATGCAGGATGGAATATTGGCTTATTGGGAATGTGTGTTGGGTAAGTTTCCTACTTTGGTGTATATAATTACTAATAGTTACGCATCCCATGCCTGAAGTGTACATGCATGTGCAGTCTTACGAGTGTGAATTTTTGCAGAGAGATTCGACGACTAATACTCCCTCCGGAATATGGCTTTGGAATTTATGCTCGAGGTGTTATAAATGGTACGCAGCACTGGAAAATAAACTGCAACTAACATTGTGTGCTCCTTTTCTTGAAGGCAAAACAGTTCTCGTTTTTACCATCGAGTTGGTGGATATAAGAAAAACAAGCCCTGTCACTCAGAATAACACGGAACCAGACGTTCAAGCCCCTAAAACATCGGAAAATAAACAAGAACTTTAATCAGTTTTCTTACTGATTTTACTGTAGTGTGTGTGGTTTGCTGTACAATGGCATTAGATTGCATCCACCACATGTAGAGACATAATTTGTAGTGTGTTGTAAATCGACCAAACAAATATTATAAAACTAAGACCCCAGAGAGAGAGAGAGAGAGAGAGAGAGAGAGAGAGAGAGAGAGAGAGAGAGAGAGAGAGAGAGAGAGAGAGGAGAGAGAGAGAGAGAGAGAGAGAGAGAGAGATCATTATGAATTATTTCTGGTTAATTTCACATCTATCTTTTAATAATAGCCCGATCAGATCTGAACAATGCGCCGCTTCCTGTTGTGTGTTCTGTTCGGCCTACTTTGCACCACATCCATCGCCAAGAAGAAGCCCAAGGGAGTCGAGATTATCACAGAGGTTGTTTACCGTAGGCCTACGTAGCTGTATTCAATAAATAATTTGTGTTCGCTTGGGGATGCGTGTCAATGGGGTACTTCGCCTTTACTGCAGTCGAAACCGGATGACTGTAAGGAATTTTCAGAAAAAGGAGATACAATTCTGGTGCACTACACGGTGAGTGATGCGCGCAGGGTTCACGTATGTCTAATTCAGTGCATACCCGAAACAGCGAGTAGTAGCAGCTTCTTAGGCAGCCGTGTCTTTCTTCGGTTGTCATTCTGATCATCCAGTGATATATTTTACGCATTTGTGTTCAATTCACAGGATTGCGCACACGCTAGACCTGCAGGGTTAAATATATTATTATGCATTATATTTTTTATGCACGCTTATGTTAGAAAACACTTCAATGTCGCATTTCTAGGGAGCTCTTGAGTCGGGACAGGTGTTTGACTCCTCGCGGGCGACGGGCAGAGAGCCCTTCTCGCTTGTGCTGGGTACCGGACAGGTCATTAAAGGTGAAAGTAACATGGGCATGCGGTGGGCGTTATATAGAATTATGTTACAGTGCCAGCTCGAAGATACGGAAATTAGCACCTCCTAGATACGGAAAATAAGGCATATTCATCGGGAGTTAGGAAAACTGTTGCCAAGGGTCATGCTACCCCACCAACCTTCCCTCTAATCAGATAGTCAAGAAGAAGCACTTACCTTTGCAATTAACTTCTATCGATGCAATTGAATTTTAGCTGCTCTTCAAGATCCGCTTTTGATCGTTTTATAAAACCTTACTTTCTTCGCGTCCATGTAGAATGAACGTGCAGAAGATTAATGCATTGCACTCACTCAACTTGAACCTATGCACTGAAGTAAAAATTCAACGTGTATCTCAAATGCCCACTTGGGTAGACATGCTGCCTTGCGTGTGCAAACTTCACTTAAGTGTTATCACACACCCAGCCGCATTGTACACATGTACATCTACCTACAGATGTAGGCATGCTGCATATACACACATATACAGGGTGCATGCTAAGTGTTGCTAACATTTGCACTACATGTGCACATGCTAGATGAAATTTTTATTTCAGTGCATAGGGTCAAGTTGGGTGAGTACAATGCATTAATCTTCTGCACGTCCATTCTACATGGACGTGAAGAAAGTAAGGTTTAATAAAATGATCAAAAGCGGAGCTTGAAGAGCAGCTAGAATCCAATTGCATCTAGCTTTGTTCATTGCAAAGGTAATGCTTTCCATGACTATCTGATTAGAGGTAAGGATGAAACAATTAGTGTGGTAGCATGACCCTTGGCAAAGTACACTGACAGTTTTCCTAACTCCAGATGAATATGCCTTATTTTCCATATCTAGGAGGTGCTAATTTCCGTATCTTCACGGTACAAGATTTTTTGTAAGTGGAAGTGAATTATCTGTTGAGTTATTACTGATGCTCTATTACAACTTTCCAAAAGTTTAAAGTGAAAATAGAATGTTAATTTTCTAATGCCTGTGCCGTAAGCAACCCTTCCAGTTGTATGTGCCCGTGAGTACTAAATATGTATACGTGATCATGTATCATTGGACACTCGGCAACTTGAGTTTCTTTTGATAATAAATTTGTATGCTAATTATGGTATGGACAAAAGCTATGGATGATGCCAAATCTTTCAAAGTGACCGCACATTATTTAAATGTGCATCTTATTGGATTACTATGTTTTAATTGATCTATTTATGTAGGATGGGAAGATGGCCTACTTGGCATGTGCGTTGGGTGAGTCACCAGTGAGTCTATGGTGTGCGTGTGTTATTGCTGTTGCGCCACATTATAAAGATTCAAAGGTGCTCTTCATATGCATTCTATATATACTTTTAATGTATTTTGTGTAGAGAAATGCGCAGGCTAATCATCCAACCAGAGATGGCATACGGAAAAGCTGGTGTTGAAGGAGTTATTCCAGGTATTAACCATGAACCTTTTTGATCTCTTAAGGCCATTTTGATGTCGAGTAATAATTTGAGACAGCTGTATTGTGGTCGCGAGCATGTTAATCCTCACCATTATACTGCGGTAAGGACAATTGAAGTGAAGTTTGTATGATCTGCAAGTATTCAGTGACCAGTGATCTCAGTTTAGTTGATTGAATGGACAACTTCATGATCTGATTATTTTGTACTCCAGATGTGACGTCACGTAGTAGGGCATTACGAAGAAGTCTGCTGTCTCCTGCTTGTATTGTGGGACACATAATTGCAAACATGGCCTAGCATGTTTCACTAACTTGCAACGAACGAGATTACAACTAGACCACATCTGGAGTACAAAATAATCAGATTGTAAAGTTGCCTGTTACTAAGGATGGATGTTGAATACATTTATGTGTCGTCTCATTTGTGGCCCACCCAAGTGATCCCCTGTATAAAACTCTAGAATGTCCACTACCCTATGCTTATGTGGTGTTTGTACCGTATAGCGGGTAATTTTCGTGGGGTTTAATTTTTGTGGTTTCTCCATATTTAATTAGTTCGTGGTTAAAATTTTGTGGTTTCAGTGAACCTCGACATTATAATGATGTCACACCCATGGACACACCTACCCTGTGCGTGCATTCTCAGGTACAAATGGTAGACTTCTTCTAATGTATGAACGATATAGACTGTGGTAATGGGCCATGAGGATCAGGCAATTCTGTATTTTGTCTCTTGAAGTAGGGAAATAAGGCCATACTGCGTTTTAGATTTTAGTCTTTCACAAAAAAAAAACAGCTGGAGTCCTAACGATACGCGTACGTATAGCGTACACGTGTTTATGGGCATGACAAGAACCAAACTAATTGCAAATGTTCATGGGTTAAATTTTTGTGGTTTAAAAAAAAAAACCCACGAAAACCACGAAAATTTAACCCCACGAAAATTACCCGCTATACGGTATATGGTGTGATGTGACTGAGGTCCCTTCGCCACCTCTCTTCACAAAGGTGACGCAGTACTACTGTTCTCTGTGGAGCTACTGGATCTGAAGAAGAGGTCCATTCTAAGCGTTCCTCAGGGGAGTGGCTTCTACACTGCCGTTGGTGTGGCGGTGCTCATTGGTCTGGGGGCGTACGAGCTGTATCGCAGGGCAAAGCAGGAGACGGCCAAGCCAGCAAAGTCAAAGGAACACTCGAACACAAGAGTACAGCAGAAGAAAAAATCCAAGAGAAAGGACTAAATTTATAGATGATGAACACATGAGTTGTAATCCATATGTTAATTTGGTGATTATGGACCTGGATATAAGCCATGCATGGTGGAGAGGCGTTGGACATGTAGTAAGGACTTTTTTCCTGATTGCTTAAAACATTACAAAATGCTTTCTTCTCTAAGCTGGAGTTGTAAAAAAAAATAAAAGAGAATCGAGAGCAGTATAATGAAATAAACTTTGTACATTCTATGTATCCTGGTGATTGTAGCTACAGGTATCAAGTTATTTGATTTAAAAAAACCCCATTATTTTGCCATTGTGTCATCGTAGAGGGATGTAGACATTTGTGTGATTTGAAGATAAAGGCCCATGCAATGAAACTGCCTTCAATTGGAAGTGTGATATTAATGAAGAGTACCCAGACTGATGTCATCAGTGTTAGCAATTTGTGCACAGTAGTGTCGGGGGTCAGCCTACTCTGTGGAACTTCTTCCAGTTTGTTGTGTTTCTCAGGACTAGGTCAGGTTGGACCTGTGTGGGGGAGGAGCTGTCTCATGTACAGCGGGGGAAGCCACAGAAAGCATTATCCATCTTCTCATTGGAAAATACCTTTGTTACTACATGTAGATGAGCCCAAAGCTAGAATGTTGATATTAGCCAGCCCAGAATCTTACATTTATTATTTCAGATTTGTAATCCTATGTCGCAGAGAGCTTGCATGGAGCACAGAAACTATGGACTTCTCTAAATTGGTGTCGCGCCTTACATGCAGTGGGAAAACCCAATTAAATCAAGCTCAGCATGACATCCATAAGTGGCTACATCTACACCTCCCCATGCAGAACCAATGCAATTGCCATCCTCATGCACCAGGCACACAAAACCTCCATAAGACTCTCCAGGCTCCAAGCTGGCACCTATCATTCAGAAATGTAGCCTGTTTGCTGATGTTATTTAATTATACAACGCAATGTTTAATAAAACCACTACACAAAACCAGTACCCAAATAACTGTGTAATTAGCACAATAAGTTACTTGAGCATAAAACTCTTGCGCTTTGCCACATCAAAGCATACATATGATCAAAGTGACGTCTAAATGATAGTTGTGCATTACTGCCGAGCGTGTTCCCATCCTGCGTCCAACTTCTGCTGCAGCTCCAAAGGGTGCAACATTCGGATGGGAGAACCATGCACTAGGGTTAATGTTAGCTTCTCCTACCATGAGCATGTTGTTGAAGAATTACACTGTATAGATTCAAAAAGGATACTAGTGACAACCAAATTGATGTTGCACATTTAATCGACCATGCTGCGCAGCACTGAGATTCTGTCATTCCCTGTTATTGTGCATTTGGTTCAGCCATGCTTGGATTGATTGGCAAATGCACCTGTTACAATGATGCACTCATTTGGATACATGTAACCCAGACACTAATCCTTCACGCTTATGCACACATTGAACAGGCAAACCTGTGTCTCATTTTGTACCCATAGGAAGACAACAAGAGACAAACAAGGTAGGAAAAAATATATATCTGTAATTGAAAGTGAGAAGGAAGATATATAGAAGAGAGAGACATAGACAAGGTACATCAAATTTGTGCTGGTGGTGGTATTGCATATCTCCAGTCGTGGAGTTTAATGAGCTCTACTATGTGATGAGGGAGTCCAAAGGATGTATAGGGGAGCTTCTCACTGACGATCCGATTGGCGCAGTGGCACACAAGAGGGGAGGGGCCAGATGACTGCAGCACTGTCTTGACCAGGTCACTCGTGCAGATGTAGAATGGCGACTGCCCTGAAGAACTAACCGCATCCACGTGCACACCCCCAACAATGAGCGGCGACACAAGTTCCTGCACATCCCCTTCCGGGAACGAGTTGGCCAATCGGACGGCAACGTGGAGAGGCCGCTCCCCTGCCGCGTTGGGTAGATCAATGACCTCGTCGGCCCCCCACCCTAGCAGTGCTTCGACCAGGAGCTTGAGAGAGGCAAACTTGTCGTATATCTTCTCCTCCTCTTCGATGACAGTGAAGTTGGTGAGTGCCAGGTGGAGGAGGGTCATCCCTTCGACCGAGTGCAGGAACCGCTTCACAAACTCTCTCCCGCACGTGTCGCAGGCACTGCTACACAACACCCCTTCCTGCCTCACCTCTTTAGACACCTTGGTGTCGTAGTACAGCCAGGAGGCAAAGATGTACAGGAGAACCTCGAGTATCATCTGCGTCTCCACAAACAGCCCATCTTCGGGGCTCTGCTTGAGATGGTCGAGCACTTCCAGCTCGTTGAAGCCGAAGCGTATGTACCGGCCAAAGTCCGGACAGTAGCCGTCATGCACCATGTTCCAGATCCCGCACGCGTACTGGGCCAGGTCCTTCTCTAGGTCCCTCTGGAGTCCCTCCGAGTGCCCGTAACGGGCGTGCTTGATCTCGACCTCGCACACCTTGATTTCCATCTCCATGGCACGGAACCACACCAGCTCCGCCTCCCTGTACTGGCCGTGGTTGCAAAACGCGATCCCCCTCCGGATGAGGAAGTAGATGAGCCCCTGGTCGCCGAACCCCATGCACCGCTCCCTGATGATGAGGGACTGGTAGTAGGCCTCGTAGCGGGGGAAGCTCGGGTCGCTTGCTTTGGTCATGAGGTCGCTCAGGTCACGGATCTCCGCCCTGAACCCGTAGTTCTCGACAGGACTGAGGAAGTGGGGGACGAGACCATGCTGCTCTCGAAGCACGAGCGCCCTCTCCCAGAGGTCCCGGGAACTCATAGTGAGACCCCGGGAACTGATCTCGCACCGCGTCGACCCCAGGAGGAGGCAGGCGTCGGAGGTGCACGAGACTGGGCACCCGGAGAGGCCGGTGAGATCCTGGACGACTTTCTTCTGTCCTGTGGAGGCAGCGAGGAAGAGTGGACAAGGTACGTAGCCTTCGATGTGCGATCGCGCTTCAGAGAACATAGGGGAGTGGCCGATGCTGAGAAGGTATTTGACGACGTCCAGACGTCCTTTTGCTGCGGACAGGTGCATGACAGTGTAGCCGTTGATGGTGGTCTGCTTGAGGTCAGCACCCTTTTCGACGAGGTACTTCACTGCGGGTAGCTTACCCCTCATGGCGGCGATGCACAGGGGACTCTGGCCTATGCAGTTGGGCATGTTGATGTCTGCGCCGCTTGCCAGGAGGTAGTCCATCACCTCCATGTGGCCGTGGAAGGAGGCCCCCCGCAATGGCGTGGATTGGGTGAGCGTGGGCTGGTTCACGGAGGCCCCGTTCTCCACGAGGACCTTCACCACGTCCAGGTGGCCTCCCGTGCTGGCCGCCCACAGGGCTGTCGAGCAGTGGACCTTCTTTTTGGTGGTAACGGAAATGATCGTGGCCGAGTGATTGATGTCGAAGATTTTACCCGCTATGTCCAAGAAGTACTTGACGACGTTTAGGTTGCCCTGCTGGGCTGCCAAGACGAAAGGCGCGCACTTCTGGAGCCTGGGTGGAGGGCAGAAGGTCTTTGGTCCCACCACGCACTTTCTGGTGTCCAGAATGTTCTGTATGTATGATGCCAATGGTGGCACGTTGTCCGTGTTGGCCAGGGTACATATGTGATCGTATTCTTCCTCGATCAATTCGCAAACTGTTTTATAATCGTCCATTCTGATTTGGGTCCACTGGGGCGAGCTTGCTTGTGTCGTACTAGTCTCGTACCCAGACCCTGATTTCCACAGCTGCGGATGGATTACATCACCGCTACGTGGAAAGAGGGTCTGGTGAACTGCTGTACTCAATTCTGTCCACGGTCACCAGAATGTTGGGGAACCAATCAGATTCGAGGTATGCAATAATTCGTTATTAACTAGAGTTTATTAGGAATGTGTGACGTACGTATGGAGTTTGGGGTATACAAAGCTGAAAGACGAGCAATTAAGGACTGTCAGAGATGTACTTAGTGGGCTCGATACCGTTGTTAGTTTACCGACAGGATACGGCAAGTCGTTGTGTTACGCATTTCTACCGTGGGCTTTTGATGAACTTCGGAACACGAAGAAAGCAAGCATTGCGTTGGTAGTTTCGCCGCTTGTAAGTTTAACGACCGATCAGGTAAGAGCGTATACTTTATTTTGCGTACTAACATGCTACTTTAGCTACGTATACACAACACCGAGAGACGCGCGCGCGCACAACACACACACACACACACACACACACACACACACACACAAACGTGATCACACACACACACACACACACACACACACACACACACACAAACGTGATCACACACATACACACAATGGAACCTGCACGCATTAAAGTTAGCAAAGAAGGTTGACATCCAAACAGATGTGGACTAATTAGAAGACTGGAACCAAACGTAGACTTACAAATAATATGCATGGTCCAAACAAAAGTGTGTATATGCTCTGTTTTAGTTTCAAACGTACGTTCTTTTAGTAGGTGTTGTGATTGAGAGGGATTCAAAGGCTGGTGCAGCATATGGTGTATGTTTTGCCGACAAAGCATGTACTTAATGCACTTCGTCCACATCTCTCTTCACCATCTAACCTTCTTTCCTTCCCTTTCACACACCCACAAACACACACACACAAACACACACAGACACACACAAACACACACACAAACACACACACAAACACACACACACGGACACACACAACAAACACACACACGAACACACACACAGAGGTTAGTCTCTGGCATTGATTTGAGAGTAAAAGCAACACTTTTTCAATGCAATGGGATGCATAACCTCAATAAAGTGTACAAGACAGGAGTTGTAGTCTCAAGCTCATTGTGCAGTTTGTTCCAGGAAAGGGCACACAAATGTTCTCTCTGGCCATGAAAGAGAATTGAAGTTGACTTTATCTTTAGCTACATATCGCAATCTTAGTAGTGGTGGCAACAGTACTAAGTAAATTTTAACAGCGATTCTCCAGGAGAATCGCTGTTAACATTTACTTAGTACATCAAACAAGAATTGGCTCCTGGGGCTCCGCCCCAGACCCCGATGGGGGAGCTTGCAGCACTCCCCCATACCTCCTAGCTGGGCACCACCCCTCCCGCACCTTCCCCCAGCGGGTCTTTCTCAATTTCATACAAATCCTGCATCTGGCAGTGTGTACCCTACCATACATACATGTACATTATCCTGGCTACGCCATTGCATGGTTGAGTCCACTTATAACATGCTTTGCACCCCCCCCCCCCCCCCCCCCCCCCCCCCCCCCCCCCCCCCCCCCCCGAACACACAACCTGGCTACGGGGCCTGCTCCTGGCTTAAGCTTAAGCCATTCAGGGATACAACATTGTTGCTAGTGGTATAGGACAATTTCCGTTCTGTAATTAATTAAATTCATGGCTACGTAATTAAATTCCTCGCGACGTTGGATTGATATTGTTACATAATCACTGGACAGAATTGAGTACAGCAGTTCACCAGACCCTCTTTCCACGTAGCGGTGATGTAATCCATCCGCAGCTGTGGGAATCAGGGTCTGGGTACGAGACTAGTGTCGTACTACAATATAACGCAAATATGATTAATAAATCACATTGATCAGCCGCTAAAACACTAACTAGCTGAAAAGTATGTAGTCACATGGTAGCACGTGATCTTGTATGTGGTGTGCGCTGAGAGAGAAAAAAAAATACATAGACGTATAATTTACACGTGAGGTTACTGAGCTTTCATATTGCTTGCTTGCTAAAACACACCTTGGTTCGAAAATGACATCACCGTACCACATATCGACGCTTTTGGACAAGGTAAGGCAGTGTCGAACCTCGTGCGTGTGTGTTATTTGGCTGTGTGTGATGTATGCGTGTGTACGGCCTCTATACTGGAGGGCGGAGACAGGATTCTCTTTTCCCCCTCCCCCTGAACCAACCAATACCTCAGCTCTCTAAAGCTTATCATACTGGAGGGTTGTGCTGTACGACATGTATCATGTGGGATATCATAACCATGTAGAGCAAAGAAGTGTGGCCAAGATGTTACTGGCTACGGGAACTTCCATTACATTGAACGAGGGTTTAGCTGCTAATATGTACACCATTTTGGTAGCTGGTCCCGAGGCTTCAGATGGGGACTAAGAGTTTGAGTTTTAGTTTTTTTTTTTGGCTGGATAAAAATATGAACTACTATGGGGTTTGCCTGATATTCATCCAGTGTATTATAATGCACAATCACAAACTGGTCTCCAAATTGTTGCACACCTTGGAGCTCCAACACTTTGCACTGAGGCTGTAGCTTTTTTTCGTTTCCAGAATTAGTGTGGCCCTCAGATTGGTTGATCAGGGTGGCCTTAGGATTGCTTGATCAGGATGGCCCTCAGGATTGGTTGATTAGTGTGGCCCTCAGGATTGGTTGATTAGTGTGGCCCTCAGGATTGGTTGATTAGGGTGGCCCTCAGGATTGCTTGATTAGGGTGGCCCTCAGGATTGCTTGATTAGGGTGCCCTCAGGATTGCTTGATTAGGGTGGCCCTCAGGATTGCTTGATTAGGGTGGCCCTCAGTTACAGTATTGATGTTCACATCACGTCATTCTTGATCTTCAGTTGTGCTATCAAACATATTAAATGGAACTTGACTTTTACTTAGTATTGTTCTACTTTGGTACTGTACTGTATGCATCTGCATATGTTGCTTATGCTTTATAATGTGATTGGTCGATTTAGATGAGCTCGGTGGACAAGGACTTCAGGTTCATGGCCACCAATGACCTGATGGCTGAGCTGCAGAAGGACTCCATCAAGCTTGATGATGACAGTGAGCGCAAGGTGGTGTGCAGTGTGCTCAGGCTGGTGGAGGACAAGAACGGGGAGGTGCAGAATCTGGCCGTCAAGTGGTGAGGATCGCCATTACACAGGGATATGTGTTGCAATTTGATGTGTGTGTGTGTGTGTGTGTGTGTGTGTGTGTGTGTGTGTGTGTGTGTGTGTGTGTGTGTGTGTGTGTGTGTGTGTGTGTGTTTAAGTATGGGTGTGTGCGTATGTGTTTATGTGTGTGTGCTTATGTGTGTGTGTGTGTATGTGTGTTTATGTGTGTGTTTATGTGTGTGTTTATGTGTGTGTGTGTCTATGTGTGTTTATGTGTGTGTGTGTTTATGTGTGTGTGTTTATGTGTGGGTGGGGCATTATTGTTACTTGGATGCTGCAATGTATGCATACAACTTGAACTGTGATGTGTGTGTGCATGTGTGGGTGTGCATGTGTGTGTGTGCATGTGCGTGTGTGCATGTGCGTGCATGTACATGTATGTATGTGTGTGCATGTGTGTTGATGTGTGTGGATGTGTGTGTGCTGTCTCACACACATATCATAAAGGCTGTCTCACAACACGTGTACATGTACATAAAGGCTGTCTCACACACACGTGTACACATAGGCTGTCTCACACACACGTGTACATACAGGCTGTCACACACACACGTGTACATACAGGCTGTCTCACATACACGTGTACACACAGGCTGTCTCACACACGTGTACATACAGGCTGTCACACACACACACACATACACACACACATACACACACACATACACACACATACACACACACAACAATTCTATTTTGGCTACAACTTCAAACCTTTATTACTCTTGTTAGAATTGAAAGGTTCAAAGTTGTAGCCAATTGTGAGATGGCCAGAGGCTGTACATGTTCCAGTTTCATATATAAAGGCTAGACAATGAGTTGCGCAACTCAATCTGAGTTGCGCAAGTGTATGGTCTCATACGTAATAATGTTAGTCTTCCCCACCTTGATGGTGACGTGGTAAAGGGAATGTGGACAATGTGCTTCTGTTTGCTATGTGCCTCTGTGTGGTGTGTTTGCTACGTGCCTGTTTGCTATGTGCCTCTGTGTGGTGTGTTTGCTACGTGCAGTGGTCAGGTTTGTGCGCATCTTTCCATGCAGCCTGGGACCTCTGGTAAAGAAAGTAAAAGATGGCCAGGTAGAAGTCATCATTAACTCATTGTGCAACAACATGTTTTCAGATTCAGAGAGTCTGAGGGATATCTCCAGTGTCGGTATGTTTGGGAGAGAGAGAAATGGATATTCTTAAGATTAGTTACGAGATTCCCCCCCCCTCCCCCTCCCCTCTCTCTCTATTCTGTGGGCATATTGTATGTGTTATGTTAGTTTCATGCACAGTTATGCAGTTGTGCATGTGTTTGTGTTTGTGTGTGTATTTTATTCATGCGATCTGCGCAGAATGTGTGACTAGTGGGGGTATTTAGAATGATAAATAAAAAACTATGCATTGTTGTTGCATGTGTATACAGCGTGTGGTGGTTTCATGAAGTGTCTGACTGTGTTCTCATTTCGTTGACCCCAGGGTTGAAGACTGTGATACTTGAGCTTCCTCGAACCACTCCAAATGCTTCCAACAGTGCATTTCGTAACATCACTCAGAGGCTGGTTGATGCTATCTCAAAGCCAGTGAGTTGCCTTAATGCTATTGGTGGAATGCGCTAGTTGCATTCTTTTGTCTCGTAGGACCTGAACCAGTATGTTCTTCTGGAGACACTGGACATTCTAGGGGATCTGATCCAGAGATGTGGAAGTGAGTGGGCCAATAAAATGGAAGTGGCACATGATTTTTGTTATTATGCTGTCACAGCGATTATATTACTGCTCCTATGCCCATAGTGCCAGCCTATTCTCCACCTCTCTACATGTATATCATCTGTTCATACTATGCCCACATTCTATTACTTAGCAGTCATGCACACTGGCTCTCATATAGCTGGTGTTTAATTGGAGATGCGTTTGTCAGTGTGATCAATTGTAGGGTCAAAATTTGAATTATGTTAAGTAGCAACCTTTAATGTACTGCATGCTAGGGGTGCAGTTTAATGTGCTCTAATTGGAGCATCATTTTTTTTTTTTTCCCTTCTCATTGCTGTTAGCTTCGCTGGCCTCGTTCCACGAAGCGCTGCTAGGCTCACTGCTGCCCCTTCTCAGTGATCCCAAACCACTCTCTGTCAGGAAGAGGGCCTACTTTGCTCTCTGTGAGTTTCCCTAATATCAAGGCTTTGTATTCATGTCGTGTGCATAGAAAGTATGGGTCACATGTTTTGCTGTGATTTGTTTTGGTAATGGTCTGAAGCCAAGAGAGTTTTTTTTTGTGGTTGCCTAGAGGTGTCCTGGGCTATAAGCGGGTTTGAAGGAAGGGGATGGATGCAGTGTTTGCTCGCCATTGTACCAGTGTCATGTGAGTGAGTGGCAGTTACATGCACCAGGAGATATTTTCCCACAAATCGATAACAAGCTTTCCACCTAGTTGCCTACGTACTGCATAATGTGTTGAATACCTTAAGTGCTAAGGAAGTGTAGTGTTTAAGAAGCACAGCAATGGTTTTACTGTACATGTATGTGTATTGTGTGTGTATGTGTGTGTGTAAGTGTGGTGTGTGTGTAAGTGTGGTGTGTGTGTGTAAGTGAGGTGTGTGTGTGTGTGGTTAAAGGTTC
>JABACO010000005.1:10112835-10172835 GCA_013339895.1 Ephydatia muelleri
ATTTTAATTACTTGTATACTCTTCCAGTATATTAGTGATGGTCATATCACACATACACACATGCACATACACACACACACACACACACGTTCCCTCTCAGGGTTGCTTTGGGCTGCTAACAGCATTAGTCACTGTTCTTCCTCGAGCTCTTGATGAGCACATTGGTGCCATCGTTCCTGGAGTTGTCTATTGCCTCAAGTTAGTTTTGTGTGGTCAGTTATGTGTGTTACGCATGCATGGTAGCAGCAGTTTAGACGTAATTGTAATTTAAGTCATGAGCCTATGGTATATACTTGTAGTCTGTGTATGTACAAAATGCCTGAGTTGGAAACAGTGAATGCATGTTTGTGTTTAGTTCGGTACATAAGTATGTGCGAGTCCTCCGCAATGCTGTGAGCGGTTGTTTTGTTGTGGCATTGTGCATGCTGTGTCATTACTGCACTTGGGACAGAGTGCATTGTGGTAGTAATCTAGCCACTGGGCTTGGTTGGGAACTGGTGTGCTTTTTATCTCCACAGTGACCAAACGTCCACTCCTAACCTGAAGATTGACACACTTAGCTTTCTCACTGTTATGATCACCCAGCAGACCCCCGAGTTCTTGCACCCTCACATCGGAGCCGTCATTCCTGTGAGGCCACGTTGTGTAGTGTGCAGTGTGCGTGCATGTCTGGATGCGGCGTGCTGGTGCTTAGCTGCATGTGCGTTGATCTGTAGGGGATCACACCAGTGGGGATACACGTTACGTACATGTGCATACGTGTGTGGATACCGTTGTACGTGTACATCTACGATAACATGGTCAGATAAATGTCGTCTGCTGCTTACTGTGCATGTGTGGGTGGACTTTTTATTATACGGTGGTTCAGACAGTGTGCTTACTGCAGTCTCATGTGGCATGTTGTGATCATATAGTTGTATGCATACTTGTATCTCTGTAGGCCGTTGTAGCTGCTGTGGATGATTCATTTTATAAGATCACTTCGGAAGCTCTGCTTGTACTCAATCTCATAGTGAAGACCATCCGACCTCTAGGTAAGAGACAGTGAGGACCTCTAGGTAAGAGACAGTGAGGACCTCTAGGTAAGAGACAGTGGGACCTCTAGGTAAGGGGCAGTGGAGACCTCTAGGTAAGAGGCAGTGGGGACTGGTATCAAAGAAAGTGATAGAATGTGGCATAGACGTAGGAAGCTCTGCATAAGATTGGGGGGGGGGGGGGGTCAGTGACCAACCAATGAATGAGTTACAAATATTTTTCAAAAATGAGAAAGATCAACTAATAAACAAGTACAACATACAGTAAGATCATGCACGAGCCAAAACAAAAAAGTGTTTCCAATCCTGTGATGTGTCCATGTGTCCATGTAGATTACCTACTTGAACTGATTTGCCAAAGTATCGTCTCCTGTCATTTGCCATAGAAGGGCAATGTCAGTTAGGTCCAGTGAATCAGTTATATCCTTGCATGTGGATATGAGGAAGTATAACCTTATTTAGCTTCTCTTGTGACATCATTGATCGAAGATAGGTTTTTAGACGCCTGAGAACAGAATAAGTTCTCTTCGCAGTAGCAGTAGTGATGGGCATAGTTATATAGAGGCGTCATTAATGCTTCTAATGGAACAGAAGTTGGTGGCATATTGATTGCTCCATTGTTCAGCTGTTGTGTAACAGAGCTGACCTCACGCTGATTCCAAATATAGCTTAAAATTGATCTGTCCATAAACTAAGGTTCTCTAAATAGTGAGCAGTCTAATGATGTATTATTCATTTTAAAAATATTGTCTCAATTAACAAGTATGACTAGACTTAGATAATCTGCGAAATCATGAATATTACATGTCTACATGTAGGCACTGAACGGTATATGGATATTCAGTTAAAAAGAATGCATACATTCGGGTTTTGGGGGTGGGGGGGCGCGGGTGCCATATCATGTTAGGCCCCTTTTAATTAAAGCATTTTGGGGGGGGGGGGGGGGAGGCATTCCTACGTCTACATGTACGTGCGGGCAAAAAATTTAACAGCTAATGAATGGCTGGGCAATTGTTGTACTGATGTGTTTGAAAGTTATATTATAATGAAGGTAATAAAGGCAGTTAAGTCTGATCTGCGTGTAGATGTTAGATGTACATGCAGTCAACTTGTTTTGTAACTTGCTGAACAATCAAGAATAGTTATACCGTAAATACAGGCTGTGATTGAATATATTATTAGTGCAGTTGTAATGGTTAATAAAATTCTGTCACGGACCCTAAATTCAAGAGTTTGAACTGCAATTGAAATATTATTTGAATACTTTACACTTAATTGTCTATTTTGCCTAATATTAATTAACTGCTGTAATTGAAATCCACCACGGTGATAGATATTTTCACTTGAACTGTACAATGTTCAAACAGTTGTGTCGTTAGTAAAAATTCAACATGTACTGTATGTGCAGGGTGTTCCCAGCTAAGGTGCAAGCTGGTCTAATAAATTGTGGTTAATTGACCAGTGTTGCTGCACATACCACACTGTATTTGAAGGGCTAGCCAATTTGTATGCATTTTTGTACTGCTGCAGGCCTGCTTTCAAAGTACATTACCATAAATACACTTATTTTATGAGATCAAGGAAATTTATGTGTTGTGATCATATGGACATGTATACAATTGGAGGGGGGGGGTGGGGGGGGGGTGGAATTGAAGAAGCTCCTGATGAAGTCTTGTTAAGAATGCATGAATGGCATGCTGAGTAGTACACAAATTGATGCTTTTATTGATTGTCGCCTCGTCCATCTTCTTCATTTCCTTCATCCAGATCGGCCATGTTCCTTTAACTTCCAGCCATTTGTTGGGAAAATCTACTCCTCTACTGTGAAGAAGTTGAAGGCATCAGACATTGATCAAGAAGTGAAGGAGCGTGCCATCACTTGCATGTGAGCTCGTTATATTAAACACGGGTTTCATAAGCTAATCAATTATCGTTTTGCTTAATACAGTGCATGTACATTCTTTTGACAAAATTTTGACTTTCTTTATCCCACGTCTGTTGTGTACACTCTCATAATACATCACTGCTTCGTTCTTATGAATCAAAGAGTAAATTAGACAAGATATGTGTAGTAGCATTTGATGCACTGCGCGTTACGTTTTGTGATGGAGTTCTTTGTGGCAGTTTTGGGTTACACTGTATTGGATAGTGGTCTGACGCTCTATGTCTTTCTTTCAGGGGGCAGGTCATTGCAAGTCTGGGCGACATGTTGAAGAGTGAACTGTCTAGCTGCTTGCCCATCTTTGTGGACAGACTCAAGAATGAGATCACCAGGCTTACTGCTGTGAAGGCTGTTGCACTGATAGCCAGGTGTGTGGGTGTATGACCGTGGGAGGGGGGACTGGGTGAACACAAGAGAGAATGTGTGAGTCGTATTTTAATTGATATTGGACTTAACATTTCAGATCTCCACTCAAGATAAACATCTCTGCCATTCTTGTAAGTCATGGGTAATTAGGATATTTGTCTGAAGTTCTTTGTATTTGTGGTACAGTACGACACACGAGTGCCAACATGCGTACGCGTACAGTACATGTAAGATGTGTACTGTTGAACCACAAAACCATTTCTCTGCAGTGTATACCTTACCCAGGTCAATATGGAGCATGACCTTACCTGGGCCATGGCTCGTAACTTAAACCATTTTTTACTTAGAGACAGATTACTTAGAGACAGATTACTTAGAGACAGATTGGCATGCCTCACATTCATCATTTGCCACATCTTGCCAATGGCCTCCTCCACAACTGACAAGGGACTGGATATGTAAGGTGTCTCTGCAACTTCTTTTCACTACATGTAGCTGCATTGCATATGAAATCAGCATTAGCGTACTCCTGAATGCTGATCAGCTTTCCAATAAGATGATGGTTTCATAGAAGGGCAAGAGATACCCATTTGTTATCATGTCATCAATCCATTGTGGAGCAACCAAACTCCTTGATCATAAATCAACATGCTTTAGCCTACTCCTTAGAGATGTGCCTTCTCATGACAGTGTCATTAGCTTGGAATTCCTAACACTTTCCCTCATTAACATTTTCCAGAGATCCGGTATTAGATATTCGTCTCCGTTTTTCTGCATAATGGCCTACATGTACCTTTAGCCGCCACAGGTTTCAGGGGAGGGAGCCAGAGCTGGGGGTAAAGGTACTCCTTTTCTCTCCTGACTGAACAAAGTGCAAGGTAGCCAGCCATAAATTGCTTAGATTTAATGAAGAAAGTAATCAAGTTGCAAAGTTTCACATCAAAATGTGGATATGTAAAATATAGGTAAAATCTGACTGAAAAATAACCAAACCTTGAAATACCTGCGTATCTTCAAATGTGCAGTGGATTTATTGATGCTTATAGTATGCACTTGTGCAAATGACTTGTGCTCACAGTACATGCAACCTCATGTGGGGGACAGTCATGTCACTGAATCCCTGAATGCTAATTGTTTAGTGTTGGTGTGAAATGTGCTTGGATCGGCGGGGTGCATTCGTGATGGTGATGTAAACCCATTACACTCCACTTCTTCCAGACTGGGAATTGTGGTGGCTTGGGACAGAGCATCCACATTCTCACCCAGTTGATGCTTACCTTGAACTTCAAAGGTTGTAGGGCTGCATAACCATCCTTGCTCTCTTACAAAATGATTTGCGTAGTGTCACACCAGGTTCAAATGTTAGGATTGCAGTATGCTTTTTCAACTGTTTTGAGTTGAATGTTTTTTGTTAACACCTGCATTTCGGACAAGAATCACGTTGCTTTGTCGTCTCAAGGCAGGGATGGATAGGAGCGGGCTTCAAATTCAGCACTGGCCCTTGGATTGTTACCCCAAAACAGTATAAAGTTCCTTTGTCAGACCTCAAAGGTTGGCAGGGAGTTTATTTTACGATCATTCAGGATTGCAGCTTATTTCCCTTGAGAGCATGGTAGCAGTGTAACAAATACGCTATCATTTTCTTCGCACTAATGAAACCTGGCCCTTTGATCAAAATGTGCAGGCTGAAAGCTTCTTTTAACCACAGGTTTTATTTATTTTTAATAACCAGATTCCACTTTCGGATATTGAAACTTCTTGGTTGAGATGGCTTCTCCAAAATATTGCTTACACAGACATTGATTGCAGGTCCATTTAGCACAAAGTATGCATGACTCCAGTAGTGGGTATAGCTGAGATAGTATACTTGCAGATGATAATGTACTGGCCTACTAGGGATATGAATAAATTGATGTGGAGTGTTGGAGCCAAAAAGGGGTTGACCATGGCCGCTAACGGCTGCCACCATTCTGTTGCAATTGGCGACTCGTCTTGTTATCTGAGTTACGTTAAGTACATTCCGTGCAATTGTTCTGCTTGAAGTCATTTTCTAAAATCGTACCCATAAGGCCATTTCTATTACTACTGCAGTTTCAATTGCACACAGTATAGTTATGAGGATTGACAAGTTGTACACTAGCACCTGTCCTCCTCCCCTTCCCTCCTAACACACCAAAGCATATCATATTCCCAATATAACAAGAATCCATAGTCGTCTTCTCCATCCAAACCCAAGTTTGTTTTTATCTCTTGCACATTTCATTTTCCGCAGCCTGACTGCATCCCTCTATTGGCCTCCTTCCTGAGGAAGAACCACAGAGATCTGAGACTCGCAACTCTCAGCTGTCTGGATGCACTTTTCCAGGCATATGGTAAGCCAGGAGGCAAGCTCTGGGACAGCGCCATAGGGTGTGTGTGTGCACAGGTGCATCGTATCTAAGGACAATTGTAATATAAAATGGCTTCTTAAATGTGCATTTGCTTTTTACTTTTGTGTCTCAGCACTGTTTAGAAAACGTTGCATGCTGCGTACCGTAACTAACCTTTCATGAATGCAATTAATGTGGCTTTTGTAAATTGACTTAGTTTGCATTATTTAGAGAGAAGGGGGAGAAGGAGGAGGAGGGAGGGGCACAGTACATGTTTACTGACCTTACCTTGTCTCCATGCTAGCCTCCTCCATCCAACCTGCCCAATACAAATCTGTACTGGATGAACTCCCACCGTTGATCAGTGACATGGACCTTCACATATCCCAATTGGTGCTCACCTTGCTTTGTACCATCACAGATATCAGTCCTAAATCGATCACCCAGGTATTCTGTGTTGGGAATATTGATGTTTCAACATCCACTGCATTTGCAATACACTGCACATAATCTACACGCCCAATGCACACACACACACACACACACACACACATACATTCATACATACATTCATACATACACACACACATACATACATACATACATACACACACACATGCATACATACACACACATCAACTTTTCCAATAGGCTAATGTCCTTCCAAATATATTTACGCTGCTGTTGTCATCATTACTGCAAGGTCAGTGATCATTTCAGTTGCATGTGTGCAGTCTAGTGGACCCAAGCCTTCAAAACATTGGCGTTCATTGCAATACCTGTGTCTTCCCTCCCTCCACAGGAAATGCACTCACTGCAGCTTTGCAGTTCATGAGCAAGCTGGTGACTCTAAAGCTGCCTGGGCTGGACTTTGACAATATCTACAAGGTTAGCCCAGCCAGTACCTTCATCGACATGTCTTTGAAATTGTACTGGCCCAATGCTGGGCTTAGAGCTCAAATATGTTTTTATTTATTCTTCTGTCTTATTCGTTAATGTATTGGTGTCAAAATAAATATAATTTGTTTCCCACTTGAACCATTAAGTGTATAATTGTTACATACTGGGTAAGACATATACTGTACAATCACATACAATGAAGGGAATAGAATATACAGTATACAGTACACATATGGGATCGTTTCCGCGAAAAGCATGCATTATAAACTTCCATTACGCACAATAGAAATGTCGTTAAAATGTAAAATTCAGCGCCTTACAACTCCAAGACTGATACTTCGATTCTCACTGTATAAGAGGCAATGTGTAGAAGACATTTCAGACTTCTAGAGTATTAAAAAAATTGAAATCTTGAAAAACATGTGTTTGGTCCCTTTTCGCGGATAGGATCCCATATATTGTACTCAGCCTTGTAACAAGTTGACGTATGTCTGTATGCACATTGAACATTTACATGTTCACGGTGGGAGCGAATATGAAGTCCTGTACATTGGTGATCATAAAAAGTTCTGCACAGTTGTGTACAGTGAATGTAAAGGTTGCATTTCAAAAGCATTCCCAATGTAAGTGCACTCCTTAGCAGTACATTTTCCCCACACGCAGATGTTGACAAAGCAGATCTACCAACCAACAGATGTCACCTCTGCTGCTGGATTTGCTGTGCACAGACAGGTGTGTTTATTTTGACCTGTGTCTGTTCTTTTAGATGTTCTTTACTTGGATCATTTGTGCAGGCCTTTAGGAGCGTTGCAAAATGCATTGCAACTATTTGCGTTGCGGTTCCAGATCGCATGCTCCCCACTGTGAACAGATTTATCAGTGACATTAAGGTACTGTGTACATAGTATGTCCTTTGCTTGTGTCCCGCATGGCACTACATGTATGCAATTTATGTACATTATTGTAGTATATATTGCCATCCATTTTTGACAATATTCCAATTTAGGTGTCCATTTTAGAAGTCTTAACCAGCACCGTTATACATGTAATTTATGGTACTGTGAATGTCAATGTACTATTTCCAACACTCAAGCACATGTTCTCGTACACAACGAGCAGGGTACTGTATCTTCAAGCAATCTTTTTATATTTTTCTTTGGTTTTACATTGGTGTAGAGTACTGAAACATCAGACTCTGTGAAGCTCCTTAGTCTTCTGGCACTTGGAGAGATAGGCAGGAAAACGTGAGTCCACTTTATGGTCTAGTGATGAATTGTGATCCATTAGCACATACACATCGGCTTGCATTGTACTGGTACATGTACAGTGCACCTGCATCACATGTACAGTTATTTGGGTGCCAAATTAAGTGGTTGTAATCTTGCCCATGCGGATAACTGCTTAAACTGAGTGTGGTTTTTCCTGAGTCGTCTTGTTGCAATCCAATGAATTCTGCATTAAATTAATGCACCAGTGAGTGCCATCAGCTGAATGCACCAGTGAGTGCCATCAGCTGAATTAATTAATGCACCAGTGAGTGCCATCAGCTGAATTAATTAATGCACCAGTGAGTGCCATCAGCTGAATGCACCAGTGAGTGTCATCAGCTGAATTAATTAATGCACCAGTGAGTGTCATCAGCTGAATTAATTAAATGCACCAGTGAGTGTCATCAGCTGAATTAATTAAATGCACCAGTGAGTGTCATCAGCTGAATTAATTAATGCACCAGTGAGTGCCACCAGCTGAATTAATTAAATGCACCAGTGAGTGCCACCAGCTGAATTAATTAATGCAGATTGTACTTAGCTTATTTGTATTCTAAACATGGTGTCAGGGCGTAGGTGTAGCTACCTTATGTATCCTGTACTGCACACCTCAAAGCGATTAAGTGATGGTGTGTGTTTCTCTGTATGTTTCAGCATGATCTAAGGGAATACATTGAAAGTATAAGTTTTGTGCTCATTAGATGATTGGTAGGTGACATGCAGAATTTTAATCAAGGTTAGTGCGCCTATTTCGATCTTCAATATTCAATAGCATACGTGTTTATGGATGTACTGTAAGCATTCATACCTGCACCCTATGACCTACATGGATGCAACTGTGCGGCATACAATGTAGTGTTTAGTGTAATGGACAAAAGTGTTTAAAAATACATATCCAAGCCACCCAAACTTTGTATCTGCATTCATTGCACCATCATGACATGGGCCATACATGTACATGTACATGTGCTGTACATAAATACTCTACATTATACACTACATGTATGTAGTGAGGCACAAACCATGCTGCTCTTTGACTCTGCAGTGACTTGAGTCGTGTGCCAGACCTCCAGACGATCATCCTTAGCACCTTCTCATCCCAGACAGAAGAGGTCAGAGCAGCAGCTTCTTATGCCCTTGGTACGTGATGGGACGATGCCGCTTGATTTTGGGTTGGGGCGTTGTTCGCGTCTGGCTGTTTTAGGCGTAGGTTATGTGGAAGAGTTACTGGGTGTGATGAGTGAAATAAATTTACTTCATTTAATATTTATTCAAATATGCTAACGTGAGTTACCACAAAGCGATGTACATGGTACATGTATGTATGGTACCTTTACCATACACAGGCAACAAGTACATAACAATAATGATGTACATTGCGTGAACCGCATAAAATGCATATTTACATGTGTGTGTAGTGCGTAAGTTCAATGGCAACATTAAGTGACAGAAGGCACATGTACAAGATTGTCAGGAAATACCTTCGTCAAATTCTGGGTTTTCATTTGTGCAATTTACTGTGGTACAAGTATCATATCACACTGATGTTCCTTGCTGCAGGGAGCGTGTGTGCTGGAAATCTTCAGAGCTATCTTCCCTTCATTCTCTCTGAGATCCACCAGAACCCCAAGAGGCAGTACCTTCTCCTCCACTCCCTCAAGGAGATCATCACTTGCCACTACGTGTCCACAGAATCCATGGCTGTCCTCGAGCCTCATGTTGCGGGCATATGGTGGGTGTCTGCTTATGCTCTGCATTCTGTGTGGGGTCTTGACAGCAGCAGTGCTGCTTACAAGACTCGTGTTAGTGTGGTAGTGATAACCAGTGCGAGACAATGCACACTGTGTTTGGGCAGCGCTGTACTGTACTTGTGCCTGTTGTCCACTTCGATTTCATCTCCCTGCGTCATGTGTGAGAGTTGCATTCCTGTTGTCACTGTACGATATGCTTGGCCTCCATCTGTGCGTACATGCGCTTTTGTCCTTGGTGCCCAGGGATGTGCTGTTCCAACACTTTGAGAGTTCGGAAGAGGGAACAAGGAACGTGGTGGCGGAATGTGTGGGCAAGCTGTCGCTGGTGGACCCTGACACACTGCTGCCAAAGCTGCGTGTAAGTGTCAGAAAATGCACATATGCAGTATGGGTATGTCCTCGAATGTACATGCATTTGAAAGGGAAAAAAAGGTTGTTTACATTTGTGTTGAAAATTGTCAGCTTTCAATACACAGTACGTAGTTTATCAGTTTAATGCGTCGTTGAACTGTATGCGTAACGACCTGTTCTCTGATTTTGTCTTGGTAGGAACACCTTTCTTCTCCCTCGGCCTTTGTGAGAAGTACTGTTGTGACGGCACTCAAATACATGATCTCAGACCAACCACAACCGATTGACCCCTTGCTGCACTCCTGCATAGGGGACTTCTTGGCCACGATAGGAGATGCAGACCTGGTACGTTGGGATGCCGGTACTGGAGCGAATTGTTGCTCAACATTCTATATTCGTGTAGGGTGCATTTTGTGTGGATTAGAGTGTGTGCACAGTGTTTGTGGGGTTTGCTGGTGTTGGCTACGTTTGAGTACTGATATTTTATATTTTCCTTTATTCCAATCTTGTTGCCTCAAGAATGTCCGTCGTGTTGCCTTGGTAGCGTTCAACTCTGCAGCTCACAACAAGCCATCACTTATTCGAGATCTTCTGGAGTCCCTCCTTCCTCACCTCTATGAAGAAACTAAAGTCAGGGTGAGTCTATGTTCATGTAGACTATTTCATCGTTTTTCCGTGTGTACCTTGTGCCTATACTACTTGTATATGCTGAAGTGCATGTACTTCATTTGTGATGGAGTTTGCATTGATCACAGAAAGAGCTGATTCGTGAGGTAGAGATGGGTCCTTTCAAGCACACGGTGGACGATGG
The DNA here is from genome assembly GCA_013339895.1 of Ephydatia muelleri. Taxonomy (NCBI): domain Eukaryota; kingdom Metazoa; phylum Porifera; class Demospongiae; order Spongillida; family Spongillidae; genus Ephydatia; species Ephydatia muelleri. The sequence goes on from JABACO010000005.1 coordinate 10,123,628, forward strand.
ACTAGACCTGAGAAAGGCAGCGTTTGAGTGCATGTACACCCTACTGGAGACATGCTTGGACATGTTGAATATCTTCGAGTTTCTCAATCATGTGGAGGATGGTTTGAAAGACCACTATGACATTAAGGTAATATTCTGAGCACTTCTTACGGTCAGCCCTTGTGACATGTCCACACTACGTTTACACCCTTGGTACGAGCATGCAGGCATAGCTGAAGATGGCAGAACATGCGGATTAGATTCAAAATTAATATACATGTATTTGTTCTTTTGACAGTGTCTATGTTTTTTAATTGTGCCTGGATTATTTAGGAAAAACTGTTAAGTAGTAGGGGTGTTGAAAAACAAACTGCAAATAATCCTACTTGTACACTTCAAGTATACACTTTGCAGTTTACAAAAGGTTGTAAAATGCTCTTTATTTTCAGACATTTCAAGAAATGTACTCTCATATATGATAGTAGGATAATTTCGAAATAATCAGTTTATCTTCTCAAGCATTCAGACCATTTCTAAATGCCTTTGTCTCGATGTCTGGAATAAATGTGTGTGACGCTGTACACTAGTGGTCAAGTGAAGGTTTCTTTTTAATTACGTTTCATGTTAGTGATGTGTTCATGTGTTGAAATGTGCATGTGATCACTTATGCGCATGAATTGTTCAGAAACAGGCCAGTATCCCTAAATAGACTATTTTGTAATCTGTGTATTAAAAGGGTACTCGATTAAATACCCCAAAGTGTACACAAACATAGGTGTCATTAAACGCAAATGGCTGTACTTGCCTGTGCTGGTCCCTGTCTAATGGCATGTAACAGAAACCTTATTGTGACCACTCATATCTGATTTTTGATATTGAAATCTAGTGCCTCTGTATTATCACTAGAAGTGCATTTGAAAAGTAAAATTTTGTCACCGTAGGGGAGACCTATCGGTGGTTTGCAGTGTGTGTGTGCATGTTGTGTTGTTGTGCATGGCTCCCATGTGCTGTGTGAACATGAATGGTGGTGGCATTGATGGTGCATGCGTGTACAGTAATGTACCTTTCCCCTGCAGATGTTGACCTTCCTTCTCCTGGTTCGACTGTCACATCTCAGACCCAGCGCTCTGCTGCAAAGTATGTACATGTTTTTAATACTCTGTGTGTGTGTGTGTGTGTGTGTGTGTGTGTGTGTGTGTGTGTGTGTGTGTGTGTGTGTGTGTGTGTACAGTACGCTTGAGGCTCCATAGCATGCCCAGAAAATAAATGCAAGGCTACAAAATGAATTTGCCAAAAAAAATAAATTCCGACATCTATAAGGGTTATACCTTTAATGAAGTCATGTCTCACCAAATCAGCATCTGGTTCATCGTCTAGTTAGTCAAGCTCTTCATCACTGACCTCTTCCTTGACCTTTTATGCATCCCACTATGTCCATTGAAGTGCCTAGCGGTGTGCATACCTTGTAATTAATATCATGACGAAAGTGTACTTTCAACTGTTTCCTTCACAATTTTGTTATTTATAGATTGTGGGACAAAGACAAGTTAATGCATGCAACTGAAGCTTCCCCTACTTAAAGGGCTAAAAATGCATTTTGCCTACCTGTAGGCAAGCTGTCTATTTAACCTATTTAACTTTGGTGGTATAATAATTAGGTAAATTAAGCGGCATCAAAGAGACTTGTTTTGTGATTTTGTGTTTACGTATTACGCCATTAGTTTGCATTATTAATAGTAATATTAAAATTGACATGTACTGTACATGTGTTGATACTTTCTGGTGTACTCCTGGGAAGACCCTTTGACAGTATTTAGGTATTGTGGTGTGTATGCCTTTCAACGGATATGTTTCAGGAATTGACAAACTGATCGAACCTTTGAGGACGACCGTGCAGGCCAAGGTGAAGGCCAACTCTGTGAAACAGGAGTTCGAGAAGCAGGATGAACTGAAGAGGTCTGCGATGAGAGCCATTGCAGCCCTTCTTACGGTGCCTGATAGTGGTGAGTGTTCTCTGTCGTATCAGGACCGTCATCATACATACAGCTCATAGGTGTATTTGGTCCATTTTTATCTTCAATTGCAGCTGTTAGAATTGCTTGGTAACTACCCGGTACTGGCAGTGTAAAATCATTTAAGTGTCAAAAATGTTTGGCTTTTATTGCATTTGCACTGTAGCAGTGACGGTATATCCCATAGCTACTAGATTGGTTATTAATTTTCATGACATCGTTTCTATTGCAGACAAATGCCCACAACTGACAGACTTTGTAGTACTCATTAAGTCCAATGCTGAAAGTGCTCAACTCTTTGAATCCATCCAACAAGATGCTGCAACTTCTTTTACTACACAGCATTCTGTGGAGGCTATGGAAGTTAGCTGAAAGAACTGCTGTGTGAAAACTGAATAATGTTTATTTGGTGTGTACATAAATTATATTTGCTGATTTTGGCCTTCTTTTTTTTTGCCTTTGTGTTTCACATACTTTTACCTGTTGTTTGCTGAGACCAGTAGGTGTTTGAGCGTTACAAGTGAACTCCCAGAGTTGTTGAACAAATTTGTCTTGTATATGTTAGCCAATGTCAAGCTGTGTGTATTTATGGTTGAATGATCCTTTAAAAAACATTTTAAATTAAAAGTGTTTTATGGCCTTTGTAATGTCAATTCACATCAAGAGAAATCATGGTAGAACGCTGAGTACGATATTTTTAATTCATCATAGTCAAGTGCCCAATTTGACCCTTTAATAATATGAACTCAACATTGAAAATGGTTATGTGATAGCTTTATTGGTTAAGATGAGCCACTCAGTTAATCCAAATAGTTTGAATATGGTAGTCCCATAATCTTGATTGAGTTTATTAATAAATTAACTAAGTAAATATAATAAACTCAATAATTGAATTTGATTTCTGGTCATGTGCTAGTCTTGTTCATCAATTATTCATTTTAGGGCTTAATTAAGAAGGTATATAAATAACTACGATACTCTGTATTTTAATTTATAGTTGATCCAGTCTTTCATCCAGCATCGAAACCCTCACCACTGTTATAGAGCGTGTCCTCTGCTTTGCTCTCATCCCCAGGCTTGGGTCTGGGACTTGACCCCAATGGCCATCAAGTGGTGGCTTGGTCTTGACACATCCCCCTGCCTCCTCCCAGTGCCTTGTGCCCAGACCACCCGGCCATTGGATCCCTTTGGTCACCACACCCTGACATGCAAGCATGGTGGCAGTCTCCAGGCACAACAGGAGGGCTAAAGCTGGTATAGCAGACTCGGAAGTGACCACTTGCCCTGCATGCAGACATCCTTTTGTCTGACTGGCTTTGTGGTGAGCCTGCTACCTTTGACCTCACCGTGACCTCTCTGCTTAACCCCTCCCATTATCCTATAAAAGTGGGTATCACAGCAGGCGCTGCAGCCAAGCTGAGGTAAGCGGGTGGCCAAATATGCTCTGAGCTGGGATGGGCTTGCTCGCATCTTGCCACACTGTCTACTGAGCCCAAGTCCAAGGTGGTCTACAGCTTATATGACTGCCTCAACAAGACTCAGATGCAAGCCAATGTAAGGGCACATCTTCCTCTCTCCCAGAGTGTGATCGATTGGAATTGTGTCCAACTATTCAAGATGAACCGTCTCCACAACCACTTGAAAATGAATGTATAGACGTTTGTGGTTGCATGTTTGTGTGGCATTATTAATCTATATATTTATTTACTAAAACAGTGTAATTTTTAAAATGTAATTTTAGATGGAGTTGAAACTTTTTTTTTTTTTTTTTAAAGCGTTGTGCACATTCAAACACCCTGTACATGAAATTGTGTGGCAAAAAAATATCAAGCAGGTTATCTGCTGCCTGTGTAAGATTACTGTACTATATTTGCTATTTCTTCTGTACAAATTCAGTTTTATAAGTTGGGGGGGGGGGGGGGGAGGAGGATGCATAACTGATAGTGTCTAATCACATGTACATGATAGGCCTACTACCTAGTGAGCAACAAATAGATAATTCAAGCTACAATTTACTGCCAAAGTACAGTTGCGCTTGTCTCTTTGTACAAAGAATTTATGTAATTATGAATGTATACACCACAAGTAGCAAATAAACAGATATGAGATTATAGTTTCAAACTTGCTAAATGTAAGTCTGTAATATTTATATATTACAATACTTTGTTTCCTTCTACTCAATTGGTGTCAATTTTATAAAATGAATATTGTTTTATAATACATGAATACTATAATTATTTCTTATTTTGCATAATTATATTTCAAGAACAGTGAACTGAACTGCATGATGTCATGTTTCAAAAAGTACTTGAGTTCTTAGTTTCACTTTTCAGTCTTACGTAAAATTCAAAAAAGATGCTCTTCATGAACATACTGATAAGCTTTACCAGGGGGTAGATTTGTTATGTGCAATGTCAAATGTCAAGCCATTAAAAGTGTGGTGCTGCAACAACCAATACTATGTAAAAAAGCAACAATTGGGTAGCACCCATTAAACCTCACCGTATACCTTTAAAAAAAATACTACATGTAAATGCATGCCATGCAAGTGTCCGCCATAAAGCCCACTCCATGCCTAGTCATTGTCTGTGTGGCTATAATAGCTGCTGTATTCAGTAAAGCCTCCCCATCTTGGCCTGCTGTTTTCTCTTAGCTTCTGCAAGCGTGGTGGCCTTCTCAGCAGCCAAGGCAGCTGCCTTTGCTTCAGCCTCAGCTTTTTCCACCAGGGGCTGAAGTGATAATTCAATCCCTTCTAAACTCTCTTTCACAAACGACAGCTGCGTCTTTTGCTGTCTGGTGAATGTTGTCGTCTGTCTTTCTAACCTTTCCTCCGTTTGTTCCTCTAGCCTACTATTGAATAACATCATCTGCTCTTCCAACTTCGTCTCAAATATGTGTAGCTTCTGCTCAAGCATTTGCTTCATCTCAATAGTTTGCTGTTGGTAGAATTGTTGCTGTTCAGCAAATGCTTTGGAGCAGACAGCTGAAAAATGTTGCGCAATGTCTTGTTCATGCAGAACGATCACACTTCTAGGGGCAACATGGGAACATCCCAGAGGGGCGTGGACACACGCGACGGGCTCCATGGGGCACTCCTTTCGGTGCGCATCAAGACCTTGGCGCACAAGTGTTTGAGCACCGCACTCCCGAGGGCATGACACGGGAGCGTACGGACATATTTCAACGTGGGCGGGCATCCGAATGTGCGTTGTGGAGACATCACAGTGGGGATGCATGAAGGCAGTGGATGATTCGAAGCCTGCAGTCATGTTCCATATGGTCGACAAGGTCATGGCGACTGAGGCGGACGTCACACGTATTATGCACACTTCTCTTTGCGTGCGACTTGGAGTTGGGACAGCTCTGGAGACAAGCGAACTGTTGGTGCGTAGACATCTCACCTCGTGGAACAATCGCAGTGCAAGCATTATCAGGACACTTGACGGGCTCGTGACGACAGTCTGTGTCGAGGTGGCTGTCCAATTGACTGCACGTGCCTTTCCACTTGCATTGGTCGTGTACACACACGACGTCTAGAGCTGATACCTGTGCAGCAGCGAAGGCGGAGGGTACGGGAGATTCGAGAGGTTCCCGGCATACTGGGCAGCTGGGATTGCGTTGAAGGCTTTCCGCGAGGCAGTCGAAACAAACTAGGTGAGCACCAGAATGGCACGTGACCGGCGCGCGGCACACTTCAAAGCATACGAAACAGTGATAGAAGTCACTTTTTTCTTTATTAATCACTTCCTTGTGCCGCCCATTCTCCGCCTTAAACTAAGCTATAGCCGTTCGTCTGTTTTTTTTTTTGTTGCTGTTTTGTTGTTTTGTCTGAGTCTATATGGGTCAAAGAAGACGAGTTATCACTTCGTATGATGATCGTACCGAATTAACGGATCCAAGTGAATGGTTGTCACCTAGCGCCTGATGGTTGTCGCACGTCGCGGACGCATCACGACGCGCGTAAGGATTTTCCCCCTAGTAGTGTATTATAAAGCTTTCCCACATTTGCTTGCTGAACTTCATTCCTGCCACACCCACTCGGCTACACTGCAGGGATGCTATAACTTAGCTCACGTGAACATGCACTACGCACTTGCATTGTTACCTGCCACACACCTACCTACTGTACCTTTGCACACACAAACACGCCCATACCACACACACACACACACACACACACACACACACACACACACACACACACACACACACACACACACACACACACACACACACACACACACACACACACACACACACACACACACACACACACAGACTGAGCTGTACCATTTGCAGTGACTTTGGGTTCTTATTTCTCACACTGTATTCACAAAGCACGTACATGTGCACGAACTTGTTATGCAAATAGCCTGTACACTATATTCATCACACACACACACACACACACACACACACACACACACACACACAGAGAGACTGGGCTTGTACCACTTGCAGTGACTTTGGGTTCTTATTTCTCACACTGTTATCACAAAGTGTACATGTGCATGAAATGTACACACCTGTGTGCACACACACACACACACACACATGTACCACTTGCAGTGACTTTGGGTTCTTATTTCTCACACTGTTTTCACAAAGCACGTACATGTGCATGAATGTACACACTTGATTGTTATGTAAATAGCCTGTACACTATATTCATCACACACACACACACACATACACACACACACACACATACACACACACACAACCACACACTCGCGCTCGCAGTGACATCAATTGGGTTCTCATTTTCACACTGTTTTCACAAAGTGTACATGTGCACGAATGTACACACCTGTGCACACACATTGGTATGAAAATAGCCTGTACACCATATATTCGTCACACACACACTCACATAAAGCACATTAAATGGATATGTAGTGAGTACAGTACTTATTGTGAGACATTTAATTCCCCTGCATACAACCACAGATACAATTGTAGTCCTGACGTGCAACATTGCACTGAAGGAAAGGTTGAAAGGCCTACAGTATATGGCGATGAATTTTATCGCACCTAAGCTATCAGTAGAGATTGTGGTAGGTCAGGGCCCATGGCAAATTTACACAGAACTGACAGAGGAAGTAGTAACAATATTCATTATCCAGCTCTATAGACAAAAATACTGTACCCCCTTCTAGGAAGGTCAATCTGAGCACTTGTTCAGAGTGCTAGATGAGTGTACTGAGGGAAGAGTATTGCAGCAAAGTAATTTGGTAAACACTACTGTAACTCTACATCTACATCTAGTTGTTAGAAACAAGAGATAGAATTGAGCAAGAGGCAAAAAGAATGATGAAAATGTTAGCTAGGATTAAAGAATTGCGAAAGCATTGTTTCACACCTTCTCAGCGAAAGGTGTTGTGAGTCTCATGTTGCATGATGCATGTATGTATAGAGAACCAGTTGCAGTCATAAGGGAGCTCCACATGCAGAAGTTGTCAACCATATGAAACAATAGAGAGCGACACACTATCAGTACAAAAGCTCAGTCCCATACATAAATTGAGAATAGAATCAGTGTCTTCTTAAACATGCATACGAGCAGTTCAATGGAATAGAATGCAAGTGTATGTGCAGAGAGCAGGTTCAGACCTTGCATGCAATGTAAATGAGTTTGTGTGTGTGTGTGTGTGTGTGTGTAGTGTGCACCATCGTTAGACAGGTTTAATGTTTGCCATGGTGTATGTGTGTGTGTGCAAGTGTATGCATAGAGGACCAATCCAATGGGGACAAGCACAATGTATGTACATCATATGGGACATGTGGCTACATGCACATGTACCTATGTGCAGTCAAAGGAGGATCTACAGAGAACCAGTCATGTGGGAACTCCACATGCATGAAGAGTTGCCAAAGGAATACAGTTTCATTTACACAATGCGTGCACGTGCATAAAAGTGTGAGAGTCACTGTGAGGGCATGTTCACATATTCTGCTGTGAGAAAGAGACCAAACTCTTTGCAAGTGGTGCACAAGCTGAGTGGATGTAGCATAAAGAACAAAGAGAAGTTTAGCAGGGTATGCCAAATGGGAAAGGGTGATGTGAGTATGTAGGAATTTAAAAGCCTTCACATGTCATGTTGCATAGTTTTATTCTTTGCCATGTGTATAACTGTGTGTGTGTGTGTGTGTGTGTGTGTGTGTGTGTGTGTGTGTGTGTGTGTGTGTGTGTGTGTGATGAATATGTTATACAGGCTATTTACATAATGTGTGGACAAGTGTGTACATTCATGCTTTGTGAAAACAGTGTGAGAAATAAGAACCCAAAGTCACTGCAAGTGGTACAAGCCCAGTCTGTGTGTGTGTGTGTGTGTGTGTGTGTGTGTGTGTGTGTGTGTATGCATGTGTGTGTGCACAGGTGTGTACATTCATGCACATGTGCACTTGGTGAAAACAGTGTGAGAAATAAGAACCCAAAGTCACTTCAAGTGGTACAAGCTCAGTATGTGTGTGTGTGTGTGTGTGTGTGTGTGTGTGTGTGTGTGTGTGTTGTGGTGTGTTGTGGCGCGGTGTGTGTGTGTGTGTGTGTGTGCAAAGGTACAGTAGGTAGGTGTGTGGCAAGTAACAATGCAAGTGCGTAGTGCATGTTCACGTGAGCTAAAGTTATAGCATACCTGCAGTGCAGCCGAGTGGGCGTGACAGGAATGAAGTTCAGCAAACAAATGTGGGAAAGCTTTATAATACACTACTAGGTACCGAAAGATGATGTGAGTGAGTAGGGGAAAAAAACCTTACGCGCGTCGTGATGCGTAGGCGCTGGCAATCATTCACTTGGATCCGTTAATTCGGTACGATCGTCATACGAAGTGATAACGACCCGTATAGACTCAGGCAAAAAAAAAAAAAAAAAAAAAAAAAAAACGAACAGACCAACGGCTATATAAGGCGGAGAATGGGCGGAACAAGGAAGTGATTAATATTCATGCGGAATGGGAGAATGGAACTAGAGTTGCCTGCGCAAATCGAGCAGGAAATGTGCATTAACTTTGCACACCTGTATCTTCGCAACGGATAGAGTCAAATTTAACGAACAGAACAAATCAATAGCTATAGGACCCTTCTACCTACAACCCGAATTTGAAGCGATTTGATTACTCCTGCCGAAAGTTATGACGGGTTCATACCCTTGCAATACTGGCACGGAGAAAGTGCAAGACCCCCAAAAGTATTTCACCGTAGAGAAATGGTGTAGTATGAAGTGTAGAAAATAGGACGCTGATAGCGTTTACCGTTCGGAAGTTATAACTATGTAAACGCAAAGGATTTTTATAACATTTAATGGATAACGACATTTTGTTCCGATTAAAATTATCGTCCATTGACACGGTTCGAAAGAGTGGGCGGAGCATAATTATGGTTAAATGATATTACTGATTTGTGTTCGCAGTTGAGGAGCTACTACTGGTGGATGAGGTAGCAGTTGACCCCTAGTGTGGGAGCTTCTAAAGGAGGGTTCTTTCAAAAATCACCCAGCATCAAATGCTCTCAGTTTTTTTTTTGACCACAATAATACTGTGCTGAGCTTTCCGAGGACGCATGACGCAAGACACAACTCGCGCTGATATTTGGTGGTCTATAGGCCTTCGCTCGTTGTTCTACCATGTTTTCACTGTTCATTCATTGCCCTTTCCTCGGATTGCTGCCCGAATTATGCTACTACTAGTTGGGCGTAGCCCGACCTTCGCGTTTTGGCGGAAGGTCGGGTATCAAGCCGGATTTGTGTCCATCTGATAGTGCTGTGGGATGTTAACACTTGATTAGTCTGACCGTTGATTGACACGTTGGTCGCGTGCTGGCTATGAATCTGGTTTTGTAGCCATTTCTGCCCGCGGGATTACAGAGGCGGATTTAGGGGGGGGGGGGGGGGGGGTCCAGGGGGTCCGGACCCCCCCTTTCCTATATGAAGAATGACGTATGCATACTGTAATCTATGCAGCGTTCTGCATGTTACCGTCCTTGGATTTGCAAGATTGCACACGTTCTAGCTAAGCGGGGTCTATATCGATCTAATTAAATCCTCCTGCATGTGTATTAACGAAATATTAATATTTAATCGCGCGATCGATCGAATGGTGCGTGTGAGCAGGAATTGAGGTAAGCGATCAAAAGACGTGAATGGGATGGATCTCAGATTCTTTTCCTCAGAAAACAGATAGCTATAGAGCTAAATAAATACTACCGTAGCTCCCCCCCCTCCGCCCCCAACAATAAAAAATGGCTCGTGTTTAAACGTCCGTATCTTCGTAATCGCGAACGCTTCTGCGTATCTTTTTTCATAACCATGTACGGGTACCATTTTTGTTTCTGAAATGCTGAATACGTTTGAGGAGACGTTCGAGGTTACGGAGATGCGCACGTTTAAACACGAGCCATTTTTTATTGTTGGGGGCGGAGGGGGGGAGCTTATTCGTGGTACTTTACGGTAATACTATAGTAAAACATACATGAGTCGTTTATAGACCGACATGTAGCTGGTGCTTGGCCACGAGCACGCTTCGGTCACAAATTCACAAATGCTTTGCGTCACGAATTTAATCGCTGAGCAGTAGGAACCATAGCATTGTGAAGAATGAACAGTTTTCTCGTCGCTATCCATGCAGGCTCTAGTAATCCGGATATCGCGTGATATATATGTATTGGATATCACTGTGAATTTCATGCTAAATAAACGCAAAAGCAAAAAAGCGGCTGGGGCGAAGCCCCAGACCCCACTGGGGAAGCTATCAGCGCTCCCCCAGACCCCCTAGCTGTCACGGGAGGGGGCACGCCCCCTCCCGTATCCTCCCCCCAGTTGTGAATATATTTATCAGACCCCCCCCCCCCCCCCCCCCCCAATCCTGGATCCGCCCCTGGATTATCTGTCGTGAATGATGGTCGCTGATCGCGTGGCTGGCTATGACTATGGAGAGAGTTAAAGAGTGCGTTACCGACGCGGCTAAGGAGTTGGGCTACCCAGAGATGAAACCAGAGCAATTTGAAGTAGACTGCTACTTTCATTGAGGGCAGAGATTTTGGCTTGCAGGATGGAGTTGGCTCTATCAGATGCCATGACTTTCACCTCTTTGTCCAATTCTCTCCCAATCATCTCCACTAAATAGCTCAGCTTTGTCTTCGGGTCCTTTAACGCTCTGCATATGATTTTTTTGCTTTTTCTAGCAACTGCCTTGCCTATGCGCTGTCGTTTTGGAGTCAATACATAGGTTCAGGGTTTTCTTTTGTGAGCAACTCGGATCTATAATGACAACCATAAGTTTTTCTTTTACTACGTAGTATACTACATACCCCAACTTCAGGTGACTGTGGGCTGAGGTTGCACCTGGACTCCGAATACTGATTCACTTGGGACGAAAATTCACCGACAGATAATCCCGCGGGCAGAAATGGCCTACTTCGAGCCATTACAAAAGCCAGCACGGGTGTCAATCAACGGTCAGACTAATCAAGTGTTAACATCCCACAGCATTTCGGAGGAGGTTGGAACTTGCTGCTCAACTGGACAAGAAGCATCAGATGGACACAAATCCGGGTATAGGCTTGATACCCGACCTTCCGCCAAAACGCGAAGGTCGGGCTACCACCAACTATGCTACTACAACATTTTAAATGGCCGGTCGTTTCTCTAGAGTTCCGGTCCCTCTAGTGAAAACGGTTCCGTAACCCCTAAGAACATGCACGGTCTCCTCCCGCCCGAAAACCGCCCCGGATAGTTATGCCACCAATAGTATACGAGGACTTCAAACGGCCAATTGCAAGAATAAGCTGTGCCGATCCCCCACGAGACCCTACTAGAGGATTTAAATAGCCACAGCTTTTCCTCAGCTTGTTGTTTTTTGTTTCCCAACTCCGGATCATATAATCCGGAAATAATGTTCTCCTGAGCACGAGGGCGATAGTTCTCAATTAATAACCAGATATTATGGCGGAACAACAAGAGGTGCCGAATTACCTGGAGACGCCAGAAGGACGGAGATTAGCGTACTTTAAGAGCGACGGGTCGACACCGGGCGTAGTCTACATCCACGGGCTCAAGTCGGACATGACCGGGATCAAGGCGCGGTCGTTCGAAGACTGCTGTCGGGCCAAGGGGAAGGCCTACGTACGTTTCGATCTCTCCGGACACGGCCGCTCGTCTGAATCCTTCGCCCAGTGCAACGTGTCCACGTGGCTGGAAGACGTGAACGCCGTTCTGTCCACGCTCACGAGCGGCCCGCAGATCCTGATCGGGTCCTCCATTGGCGGCTGGCTCATGTTCCTGTACACCATGCGTAACCCGGAAAAGGTCTGCGGATTGATCGGGATAGGCGCCGCCCCCGACTATACCGCCAACCTGTGGCGGTCTCTGGACAAGGACACGCAGAAACAGGTGAAGCGTTCCGGGCTCTACAAGCTGCCGTATCCAGAACCGTACGAGATCAGTATGCAGCTGATCCAAGACGGAGACAAGTACAGTATCTTGGACATGCCAGGTAAACGTGCGACCCAATCGCTGGGGCAGTTCAAATGGGCACGCCTACCTTTTGTGAGAGGGCAGGTGTGAAGGGTTATAGGGTTATTGTGTTACAAGCAGATCGGTTGTTTGATGGAGTCTGTTTGGGGTTTTCCCCTTTTTTTCCAAGAATTGCATGATACCGGTTGTATTATATCGCGGAGTTCTTACGTAGTACGGGATGTTAGTAAAGGCTACGATGAGTCACGTGATGTCTATTGCCCGCTTTTTGTGGGCGTGTATTTATTCCTTTGATCACGAGGAAGAGGGAGGGATTGTGAGAGTAGTGAACCCGTCATGCCTGCAGCCTCATGTTAACTCTGTAATGCCTGTGCACAACCTCATTTTAACCCTGTTATGCCTGCAGCCTCATTTTAACCCTGTTATGTCTGCAACGTCATTTTAACCCTGTTATGCCTGCAACCTCTGTTATGCCCGCAACGTCATTTTAACTCTGTAGTGCAGGATTGTGGCGAATGTACAACATTGTTGTGCATCATATCTGTGCTTCCTGGAGGTCTATCGTGTGTAACTTTATGGTTGGTGGTGGTAGTGTTGGTGATTGGTGATGATGCAGGTTGGGGGTGGAGTGTGCATGTGCAGTGTATTAAGTGGGTGTGCTTGAAGGAACAGATGGCCACAGTGCAGAAGGTCAAACAAGAGGGGTTTAGTGATACACTTTGTTGAACATAGAAAGGCATTCCTGATGGCACCTTCAGAACACAAGGCATTTTTGGTCTTTATCGAATCTCGTTTGGAAATCTTGATCAATTTTCATATGCCTGTCATGTAGCAGTCATGTAACTTTCAACAGAGCATACAACACATGAGAAATCTCATAATACAATTCATTGATTGACTAACATTGACTCCTCTAGCTCTCCATGATTGCATGTGTCTATAATTTTGCTTTACTTCAAAGGATTCCTTTGGATTAGGCAACACATAACATGGTTGTTTACCCACATTGTGACGTGTTCTGTTCTCTTTTAATTCTTTTTCTTTTCTTGTTCTTCGAGCAGGACTTGAAATAATCCAAGCCCCTGTTTGGCTGTTCCATGGAGAGTTGGACTCTATTGTTCCCACAAGCTCGTCTTTATTCCTCGTACAAAGGTTAGAACTTTACATTGTGTGGTTTAGTGCGTGTAGTGTAAAGAGGTGTGGTCTGCAAAGAGGCGTGGTCTGTAAAGAGGAGTGGTCTGTAAAGAGGGGTGATCTGTGAAGAGGTGTGGTCTGTAAAGAGGTGTGGTCTGTAAAGAGGTGTGGTCTGTAAAGAGGTGTGATCTGTGAAGAGGTGTGGTCTGTAAAGAGGTGTGGTTGAGGAGGCTACACTGTACATGTCTAGTCTCATAGCCAGACTCTGATTTCCAACAGCTGCGGATGGATTACATCACTGCTAAATGGAAAGTGCATAGATCGAACTTTTTTGTTCTGACTTTCCTAGATTTTGGAAAGCCAATCAGATTGCAGTCCGTAGCTGTTGTCACGGTTGCTTGCATTCCATAGCAATAATGAGTTTGGGTCGTGTTCCAATTAGAGCTCTCTGATGGAGCGTTATTATCCACACATCCCAAAGACTTGGCTACACCAGCGTTCAGCATATGCAGCTAGATAGAAGGCAACGACGCTTTTATCTCTTTGCCTACTGGATTGGGAAAGTCGCTGTGTTATGCAGCAGTTCTACCCTACACATTTGCCACATTTGATGAGCTCTCTCATTGCAAAGGTAGTATCGTTGTAGTTGCCTCTCATGTCCCTGCTGACATCTTTAATGGTTGACCAAGTTTCTTAGCTTATAGTGTGCCACCATCCTGTCCAGACGAGGTCTCTTCACAAGACCTGGATTGATAAATTTAAGGCACTGTTTAGGGATCCCAACAGTGTTCAGTTAACATCATGTGAATTACCTGACCTCACTGCTGTATCTATAACCTGTTACACAGCAATAGCCTCTTTGATGGCAGGCTCTAGGGACTTCCCACCCTCCACAACCCATGTATTTGCTTTGCTGTACATGATGACCAGCATCCAGGTCACCTGGTGTGTGGTCAGTGGCACTTTGCTGGCCTCTCCACTGGAGGTTGGAAACAGTTACAGAGGCTTGTGGGATACCCCTGCCCTTGCCCTTGCCTCCAGTTGTTGCCTAATCAGTTAACCTGTGGATAATTCACACCTCATCACAGCCACAACAACCCAACCATCATAAGTGACATGCAGCTGCACAGTGGCATTACAAGATAAAGGCAGTGCATACCTTCATTGCACACATTTGTGTGTGCCAATCCTAGATTGACTGAAATGGAAGTGACTTAAGTCAATGACTGGAAGGGGGGGAGGGGGGGGGGGGGGGTACGCTGTTGCCTACATGGGAGAATGCAGTTTGTGGAACACACATCCAAATAACAAAATACACACGCACCCACATACACACATTCACACACATACATACACATACATGCAGACAGACATCACCATGGTCAACACAACACGATGCAAGAAACAACTGCTCTCATCACGTATACACATAAACACACACACATCTGCACTCAGTGAAATGTACCACACACACACTGCTGACACAGGCCACCAAGATCGGGCTGTGCAAACACACATACACACACACATGTCTAGACACACACACATACACACACAGTGCAAGTACACCATCAATATACACATGCATTGCACTCAACATGGTCACGAACTTTACACGTAGCTCAGGCGAATTGTATAGACTTTGACACACTATGGTAAAGTGTCACAAGGTTACACCAAAGTAGACACAGGAGACATGTATGAAATGTGGGCATTGTAAGACATCTTGTCATCACAAGACACAAGGTGCATTGAAATTGCGTGACTGTAGACACAGGAGACATATATGAAATGTGGGCATTAAATAGACATCTTGTCACCACAAGACACAAGGTGCATTGAAATTGCGTGACTGTGTGTGAAGGTTATGTGTTGTGTATGTGTGTGTGTATGAAATGTGGGCATTAAATAGACATCTTGTCACCACAAGACACAAGGTGCATTGAAATTGCGTGACTGTGAAGGTTATGTGTTGTGTATGTGTGTGTGTAGGTGCACATGTGTAGTGCACCAGAGGTTATCAGCGAAAGGTTGATTAATTTGTAGTGTATCATTTTTCACATGCACTTGTGCTCGTGGCAGATTTGCAATACAATATTGATGCTATGTGTGCTGTTAGCACAATGCTATATACCGGGTGTCCACGAAAGAACGCAATCTATCAAATGTTATTCCCGTTCAAAAGCATTGCGTTCTTTCGTGGACACCCGGTATATATGACATAAGCCCATTCACTAATTTTCAAGACCACATCTGTGGAGTTTTGGAGATCGGGGGGGGGGGGGGGGGGCTAAGGAATAGAACTGGAACCCTTGGAGCCAACTAATGATGTCTTATATAAGGGGAAACCCCTTACATATGAGCACAGTGGTTGAAAACAGTGCTATGTTGAGTTGCACTGGTATTTGGAAAGTTACAAGTGTGGAAGGGGATACATGTTAAGGTTGTTTCGTTAACCCATTTAGATTGAACTGTCCCGTTACGCTCAAGACAGTCCCAGATGGAGACCACAGATTGTCACGCCCCCAAGATGTGCAGCTGGTGACAGAAGCCCTATTAAAGCTGCTCAACGGGGAAGGCATAGCTGACCCGGGTGATGATGTGGACGAGGGCTGTGACCCTGGAGACGAGGAATGCGAACCCGGCAGAAACGATTCTTCCCGCCAAGAGGATGGTCTGGGTGAAGACTTACCTGAAGACTGAAGTTTGGAGTTGTCAATTCAGAACTGCCAGTGTTATGTGTTTATTGTGAGCTTTGTGTGTTAGTTGCATTATTTTTTTTTTCCCATCTAAGGTTCAAATTCAAATTTGTAATGCAAAATGTGTATGATGTCCCATTGCATGCACATTCTTATATACGAGTCTTTACAAATCATGTCTGCTAAGCTCTACTCCGTATGTAACTTTTTTGATAGTATAGGGAGACTATGAATGTACACCATGCAAATTAAACTGATTTTGATGTATAATTCTGATTATGGACAATGTAGCAAGAATATTTGAATTGTATAAAGAATGAATGTAAACTTAATTTAATGCACATCTAGAAGTCCCCAATTAATCCACTTTGCTCTCCAACAGCAGGGTTATACACTGGACAGCAGGAGATATCTGCTGCATGATTGCATAGCACAAAAGTTACCATAACCTTTTGCCATTTGTCAACCATACATAGTTTCCCCATAATTAGTGGTTGTGAAGACATCAGAGACCTATTATCAGTTTTGCCTTTATTCACCTTTTGCCTAGCTACATGTGTGCGTGTCACAATGCTTTATAAGGGTAATTTTATCTTCTTTGGCTGTTCCCTGGTTTTAAACTTTCAAGTTTGATGGTTCTTAGAAAGAATCTGAGCTTTGCTACATCCTACTTGCCGAGTGCTCGAGCACATGAGTGTAGCATTTGCAATTTACGTCCACGCTGGTAGGGGTGTCCACCTGAGATAATAAGCCTATATTATTTCTAATGACACGAAGGTAAAGTAAAAAAAAAAAGTGTTTACGTGAACAATGTTATGAGAGCCTTTCGCTGTGTTTTCGAATGTCCTTACGTCCAAATGTATCATTAACCTAGACACAACAATTCTTGGTATGCACACAGGATTTAAAAATAAGGTAAAGTAATAAATTCCTTCCCACCGACATGCTAATTTGTAACTACTGTCTCCGACTCTTCATTGCCAAAACAACATAACATTTTACAGACATGCTGCATTAGTTCATATTGCGCACCAAGTTGTTGATGAAGTGCTCACGATTTCCGTTATCCCCGCCTTCCACAAAGTGGTTCGTCTTCTTGCGAAATCCCCCACGTGGATTTGACAACTTGAATGTCCACAAGAAGTTGTTTGCCTCCTTGAAGTGGGGCCCCACAGTGTACACTTCGTGAATGAGGTCCTCCATGCATATGATGCCCAGCTTTCCGAGCGACTTTTCGATTATCGCATTGTCTGTCAAAGCGATGCGTTTTCCATCGACTTTACCAAACCCTCGTTTGTAAATCAGCTCCTTCACAGTCTTCAGGTTAGGGTAACTGCAAAAGAAAAAATGTCAATTTGAAAGGAGAAAAAGGGAGTGAAAAGTAGGGAGAAGTATTAACTGACCCCCAGGCGATGTATGGCTCCACAAGACGCAACATTTGGACTGTTGCCTTGTTGATTTTGACAAAAGTTCCGTTGTTGATTTGCCTCAAACGGAGTAGCTGGAGGATCTTCTTTACCCGGGGACTGACTCCATTGATACTATTCAAGGAGACAATGTTTGAACAGCTGTTGTTTGTCAAACTGTATGATAGCTTACCCCTTGATTCTGATTACGAACGCAAGCTTCGCTTCAGCTGGAACATAGTAGTTACCAACTCGTTTGGCCTCTCTCTTAAGTCTGATCTCATCTTTCTCAGCTCTCCTGTACTCTCTGACATACTTCTCTGCTCGCTTGAATATGTCTTTGCGAGTCTTTTGTCTGAGCTGTAATTAATAAACCAGAAATGATACACTGGTCATATTAACTGTGTGTAAGACATGTTCCTAGATGAATATATTAAGAATTCTGCAAGTTTTGCAGTCTTTCCCCCACACAATATCACCGATGTTTCTATCTTACAATACTTTTTTTTTTTGCTGCTAAGAGACAAAACCGAATTCTTATTCCAAATGCTTATTCTTTGAACTGAACAAGACAGTTGGAGTTTATACGCAGCATCAAGATGTCACAGCTGTTACGCACGCATACAGGCGGTGTGCGCTAAATGGCGCATGAGAGTGAGCGCCACCCCTCTCTCTGGACTGCTTAGGGACACATTGTTTTCCACACGCAAGCAAGGCATGAATTTTGCATTTTAGGTCTAAGTAAATTCTCGTCCTCCACTCGCCTATTTTACTCTAGACCAGACGCTGCATTTCACCTTGAGTATTTGCCAACGATATGTCCAATCCCGTCATGCCTTTAGCTAGGAGATGCCATGCAGGCATGCAATTCGTGTACAACAGTACTACCCTTCCCCCAACTCCTTTCTCAAGGGGGAGAGGGTGCCTCTTGCAACACGGGCAGAACGATCAACCCTTACAAAATGGCAACCATACTTTTTTTTTTAGATACACAATACCCGATGAGCAGTATTTTAACCAAGTATCCGTACACTAAATGAGCAAGATTCGCCGCACCACGTGCTAATAAATGGTATACCACATAATCGTGCTACGACCATAACTCGTGTGTCTGAAATAGCAGCCCGACCTTCCTGCAGCGTTATGCTAACCTTCTTTGCAGTCTGTTTTTCCGAGGTGCGCTTCGATTTCAGCTCGTTGATCCTCTTCCTCCTTTTAAGAAGGGTTTCGGGCACTGTCGGCAGCTTCTTCGGCCTAGATCACAAACAAAAGGAGTCACGGTATTTGGCTGTTATAACATCTTAGTCTACGTAGCAATAAGGGGTAACGAAAATCAATATGCTACACTTACTCCTGTGTGGCCATGCTGTTTGGCTAAAAGGAAAGAAACTAGCACGCATGCGTGAATGTATTGTGGGCGGAGTTTTGACGCGAGGTATAATTCGCAACACTGCTAAGTGAAGAAACAGTATAGAGTTGCGTTCGTTCACTTCAGTATGGAGGGACACCTCACCTCTTCTCAGCCACACTAGAACAGACGGATCCTGTTTTAGGGGAGGATTCGGCATACCCAACTTACGCTGCTAGTAGTAACGTTCCTCAAGCATTGCATAAGTTTGCGAAAAAGTCTGCTGTGTGTGCGACGCCTGTAGCTCTTCACTGTACAGACTGCAGCTTAAAAAAAAAAAAAAAGTACCCCAAGCACCCCTACCCCTATGGATGACAATTTAAATATCAACCAGAGATAATCAACTAACCTATAAACACACAACCATAGACTACTCTAGCACATCACCCCTCCCCCCGGACACCGCCTCCCCTCGCAAGGCACGTGATGATTTTCAATGAAATAGCTCATTGTTGTGTTGAGGTTCGTGTACTGCATCCGCGTAATGCTTGTTGCTTGTGTAAAAAAAAATTATACTATTAAGAGCCATGACGTATTTCAGGCCCGTCATCATTTTGAACACACAATCAATTACATATAATCCACACACGGCCCGACATTGAATTATTTTTTATAATTATATTCGTGGGGCGTGAACTGTCCCATGTAGATGGGGATTAAATATATAAAACGGTCTGGGGCGAGCTTACGAACGAGACTAATTCTCCAACAGATTCTCGATGACGACGGTGTCAGTGAGTTTTGGAGTAACAAATCTGGTCTGTTGCATCATCTCGCTGTGATGCAATATCACAGATTGAGAAACAAGTGAATAATCAGAGGCGGATCTAGGGGGGGGGGGGGGGGGGGGGAGGGGGGCGTGCGCGGAGGACCAAAATCCAGCTAGGGGGTCTGGGAGAGCGCTGTAAGCTCCCCCAGCGGGTTCTGGGGCGGAGCCCCAGCCGCCAACCCATTTCCTGGAGTTTAGAAAAAAATTGTGACCTTCAATGTGTGCACTGTGGATTTTTGGTCCTCCGAACCGAAGCTTGTGGCCCGGGCATGCCGGCATTGGCCGAACGGGGGAGGGGGGGAGGGGCGTGCGCCGCGTACGCCCCTCCCCTTAAATCCAATAGCACACTGCTTCAAATAATGCCACTTCGCATTACTTTATCGCGCATCAATTTAAATTTCGCGCCACGTGCAGTTGGATTCAGGATTCAATCTAATTCAAGAGTGCGCGTGGGAACAAAAGAGCTAGTTAGCTGAGCATCTTTGATGAGAGAATTTCTTCCGCAATCTTCCATTGTTGTATACAGAGACTAGTAAAAAGAATACTACTCGAGCGCTGCAGATGCCCGTCGGATCATATTGACAGAACCAGAACGGAACCGTACTGTATGCCAGTTTTTCGTAAGTTCTAAACTTTTATGCTGCATTCATGCATCCTTGTGCTTGCTTGCACACGTCGTTTGTTTTCTTTTGGTCCAATCCTCTTTTCTATCTACAGAGGAAAGTCGCAAGGCTGCATTTTAGCCAAGTTGTGTTACCCCACTGGAAATCCTGGAATACACGAGGACGGAGTCAGGTAAATGTTTTGCACTGGGAGATAGAACTGGTTGCTTGAAGTTGTATGTCCCCTTTTCATTAATATATAATTTAATAAGCTTCTGTCGAGCACTGCATGCTTTGTGTGGCACTGATGGGTGGGACCTGGAAGCAATTTGAGCCATATTGTAGATTTCAAAAATGTGCCACTGATACCCTATAATACAGTTATCAATCAGCATCAGTTTAATGAAATATTTTCAACTGACAGTTCTATCATGTATTCATTACTTCCCCACTACTACACCCACTTTCCCTCTACACACACCTCCCATATATGTTTTTCTTTTAAACATGTGCACATTGTATTGAAATATTTCAGAGACTGGACACATCCCACTGAAATTGCACCAAAGCAATAGTGCTCTGCTGTGTCTCGTCTGTTCTAAAGGTCAGGTCAAATATGCATCCATCTTTCTTATGTATGTATTTATTATTTTTAATTGCAGGTGTTTCAGCCAGGCATTGCTGGAAATGTGCTATTAACAGAACCTTGTATTGTGTGTTGTGGCATTATTAAAATGGCTGGGTTGGGGAGGGTGGGATGAATGAGGGGAAAAGTAGTAATAGAATTAATTATATTCACACACCTAGACTGCCACACCTGCCTCCATGCTCACATCTTCATCTCTTCCACATCCCCCTCTCACTTAGCTCTCCTCACCTCTCTGCACTGCCTCACATCTCCTTTCCACTCTAACCTTAACTCACGTCTCCAACCCATTATCCTTCCGCTGTCGTCTTCTCACATTCTCCACATCCATTTCCAACTTCACTCACCTCCCCTAATCCCAGCTTCCTTCTCCCTCACACATTCATTTTGCTTTCCCTCTCCACATATACCTTCCAAACACACCCCCGCTTTTCCTCTCCACACATACTTCCCCCTACTTTCCCTCTACACACCTACCTCCCAACCACACCCTCCCTCTATACCTCCCGCAACTGCTCCCACTTTCTCTTTCCACACCCTCTCCACATACTTCCCCAGTCTCCTCTCCACCCACCCACTTCCCTCCCCCTACACACACCTCCCATTCTCTCTACCCCACCCACTTCCCTCTCCACACCTACCACACCCACTTTCCCTCTCCACACACCTCCCATTCTCTTCACCACACCCACTTTCCCTCTCCACACCTCCCACTCTCCTCCACACCACACCCACTTCCCATTCTCTCTACCTCACCCATTTCTCATTACACACCTGCCATACCCACTACCCTCTCCATGCCCACTTCCCTTTCCACACTTACCTCCCCCATTCTCTCCCCACACCCACTTCCTCTCCACACTTACCTCCCACTCTCCTCCCTACCACACCACTTTCCATTTCCTGGGTCTTTCCCTCACCACACCCACACTTTCCTTCAGTGCACTTACTTCCAGGCTCCACACTAACCTCCCAATGCACACCCACTGGCGTCACATCAACTGTTCCCTCCCACACACCTCCCATTCTCCTCTCTACCACACCCACTGCCTCCTCCACACATACCTCCTAACCACACCCACGTTCTTGTTCCACACCTACCACACCCACTTTCCCTCTCCACCCACCCCCACACTTCTCACACACACCTCCCGATTCTCTCACCACAACCCAGTTTCCCTCTCCAAACCTCCCACTCGCATCCCCACCACACCCCAATTCCCTCTCCACACACCTCCCATTTTCTTCATCACACCCCACTTCCCTCTCCAAACCTCCCACTCGCATCCCCACCACACCCAATTCCTCTCCACACACCTCCCATTCTCCTCCTCCCACACCCCACTTCCCCTCCCACACCTCCATTGCTCTTCTTCACCACACCCACTTTCCCTCTTCACAAGTATCTCCCACTACCACGTCACTTCCCTCTCCACACATACCTCCCCCATTCTTTCTCCCTACACACCCACTTCCCTGTCCACACCTACCTCCAAACCACACCCACTTTCTCTTTCGACACATACTGCACCCACATTTCTTCCACAAATACCGTCCCCACTCTCCTCCCCATCACACCCACTTCCCATTCTCTCTACCTCACCCATTTCTCATTACACACCTCCACTACCCTCTCCATGCCCACTTCCCTTTCCACACTTACCTCCCCCATTCACTCCCCACACCCCTTCCTCTCCACACCTACTTCCCACTCTCCTCCCTACCACACCTACTTCCCACTCTCCTCCCTACCACCTACTTCCCACTCTCCTCCTCCCACCACCTACTTCCCACTCTCCTCCCTACCACACCTACTTCCCACTCTCCTCCCTACCACACCTACTTCCCACTCTCCTCCCTACCACACCTACTTCCCGCTCTCCTCCCTACCACACCTACTTCCCACTCTCCTCCCTACCACACCTACTTCCCACTCTCCTCCCTACCACACCTACTTCCCACTCTCCTCCCTACCACACCTACTTCCCACTCTCCTCCCTACCACACCACTTTCCATTTCCTGGGTCTTTCCCTCACCACACCCACTTTCTGTCAGTGCACCTACTTCCATCTCCACACCAAACTCCCATCACAACCCACTTTCTCTTTCTACAACACCTATCACATCCCTTTCCCTCCACACACCTCCCATTCTCCTCTCCACCACATCCACTTTCCCTCTCCACACCTATACCTCCCACACTCTCCTCCCTACCACACCTATACCTCCCACAACTGCACCCAATCCCTCTCCACCACACCCCTTCCCTCCCCCTACACACCTCCCATTTCCCTCTCCATACCCACCTCCATTCTCCTCTCTACCACACCCACTTCCCTCTCTACACCTACCTCCTAACCACACCCACTTTCTCTTTCCACACCTACCACACCCACTTTCCCTCTCCACCCACCTCACACTCCACACACCTCCCATTCTCTTCACCACATCCACTTTCCCTCTCCACACCTCCCACTCTCCTCCACACCACACCCAATTCCCCTCCACACACCTCCCATTCTCCTCCCACACACCACTTCCCCTCCACACACCTCCATTCTCTTCTCCGCCACGCCCACTTCCCCTCTCCACACATCTCCCACCTCCTAACCACACCCACTTTCTCTTTCCACACCTACCACACCCACTTTCCCTCTCCACCCACCTCACACTCCTCTCCCACACCCACTTCCCCTCCACACACCTCCATTCTCTTCTCCAACACGCCCACTTCCCCTCTCCACACATCTCCTAACCACACCCACTTTCTCTTTCCACACCTACCACACCCACTTTCCCTCTCCACCCACCTCACACTCCTCCACACACCTCCCATTCTCTACACCACACCCACTTTCCCTCTCCACACCTCCCACTCTCCCCACCACACCCAATTCCCCTCCACACACCTCCCATTCTCCTCTCCCACACCCACTTCCCCTCCACACATCTCTCCACCACGCCCACTTCCCCTCTCCACACATCTCCCATTCTCCTCTTCACACACCCACTTTCCCTCTTCACACGTACCTCCCACTCTCCCCCTACCACACCCACTTCCCTCTCCACACCTACCTCCCAACCACACCTCCTATTCTCCTCTCACCACATTCACTTTCCCTCTCCACACATACCTCCCCCATTCTTCTCCCTACACACCCACTTTGACCCCACACCTCCAATTCTCGTCCCTACTCACTCATCTCCTATTCTACAGTCCCTTCTTTTCATCCACCCTCTCCACACTCACCTCCCCCTTATATCAACAACCACTCCTCCCCTTAGCCTCATCACCACAGCTCTGTAGATCCTTCTCACCTCACTATCTTTCACCTCTCCCCTGGTTCACATCTCCATCTCTTTCCCCCACCTCCCCTCTCCACAATGCTTCCCTATGAACCCTCTTGTCACTCACCTGTGTACTTCACAGCCAGTTCCCTCTCCTCACACACATCAACCTCTCTTCTCACTCACGGCTCTCTCCACACTTCCCTCTTCTTTACCCTCTACACCACTTCCTTCTCTCTCACCTCGTAACTTGCCTCTCCTCTGGTCACCCTCCTCATGTGAGTGCTAACGCAACTCCCATATAGGCAATTACGACTATGAAGTCATTAAAAACGCTCCTAACGATACATGTAGGATCATTAAGCTTGTGGTTGTAACCGATGTTCAGTTTATGTTGCAATTCAATACATGTATCAAATATGTTTTAGACATTTTAGCATTGTCAATACACATAATAGAATATTATTTCAAACATGGCGCAGCTACATCTGTAAGTCATTTTTCTATTTAATGTATCGCATAATTATGTTGCATAAAGATTAACCCTGCGTTATACAATAACTACATTGTCACATTACTTTTCTGAAGTTCTATTTTTGAGCAAATTCCAGAGATTTGCTTTCACGTTCAAGCCCCTGGTGGTCTGATGGTGAAGGTTAAAACATATATTTGGTGTGGTGTGCATGTGTTTATGTCTGTTCAATAATCATAGTATTTATAATTAACCAAATTAGTAAAACTAAACTGCTCAGCACAGTACAAATAATAATGGTATTTACGAACAACCTGAGTACTTCTACAGGACCAGATGTTCGCAAGTGGGGATTTTCTGAACAGCTAGGCACAAACTTGGTCCAAACAAACTGTGGATGATTATGAGGTTAGACATACAGTGTTGTGCTAGTCATGTGAATGTATATGTGTATTCTGCAGAATATGGAGACACAAATGCCACCTGAAGGGGTAAGGTATTTCACTACCTTATAACAATAGTTCATTAACTCAGAGAAGAATAAGGCATGGAACAGAGCTTGCATGCCAACACAAGAAGAAATCATTTTGTCAATACGGATTACATAGTGTAAATATTTCAAATTGTCCCTACCCATTTATTAGTACTAGCTGTTTTTGAGGCAACACAAGATTTTAGAGATAATTGATTTGAATGATTATTTATAAGTAGAACAAGAATCTGAATGTGCAGTGGAACAGCATTGATTTCAATTTACTAAGTTCAAAAGTGAGTTATTAACATTAAACATAATTTGGTTAAACTGTATTATGGTTTTATTAATAACAACTTACTAGTTCATGATTAATGAAGTAGGAAACAGCTTGTCATATGCATTAAAAGAATATGAAAATGAGTTATTACAGCAAAGTTCATTCATAGTGGTCTTTTAGCGTTTTCAAGTTATATTTGAAATTAACTAGTACAACTTCAATCAATTCTCATGATATTTGTGGGACTTTTATTCACATTATTCTTAAATCTCACAATTAATTATAAGTTATCACACATTTTCCTATGGAATGAACAGATTACAAGCCATTTGATATTAACTTTTTATTTTTATTTTTAAAGATTTGGCATGAACACCTTTAACAAAACAGCACTTAAAGTCAGGTGACAAACCAACCCAAAATATTTTCACAAAAAAAACAGAATACGTAAACATAACGTTTATACATACATGTAAATTGCTTTTTGTGTTTTGCTGCAGTTTATTATACTCACTGTATAAACAATAATACGATGCTGATATAATTATGATGTTGTATTGAAAGAGAAGATCGTATTTATATGCAACATATCCATGAATATGGCAATGACGAGAAAGAGTATTTCCTCAGTAGACGAAAAGGCGTGTATTGCTAAGCAAACTTGTACCACGATCATAAAGGATTGTTTATGATCTTAATAAATCAATTCATAAATATGTAATACGATAATAGAATCACTGTACTGATTTTATACATCACTGTTTGTGTGATGTGGTACGAGACGTACGAATAGGATACAATTGGATTTCAAACCATTTCACAGATCCTAACAACGATGGGCCCATACAATTGTATTTGGTGGGCAAGCAGTTGTACCAAGCCCCTTGCCATGGCTATATGATCATAGGGTTTAACCCAAAGTGTGGCATATAAGCACGCATGGTTAGGAGCCTTCCTGAGTTGAGGTACAGGTACATAACGCAGGTCGAAATGATAGAAACGGTACTTAAAATGTGCATAATAATTTTAGTTCAAAACCTGGCAAGTGAGTTCAGTGGGATACTGAGGATCTCGGTTTTTGTTTCAAACTACAGTCCAGTGGAAGTTTTGTTATTTTTATTTTTATTTAAAGCCTCTTCAAACAGAAGGGTTAAACAAAACACAGGTTACTTCTAAGCGTTTGCTGACCACGTTCTATATTGTCACACATGTAGACAGATCCTATGAAGTACCAAAGTGAAGGGTGGGAGATAGCCTATCTCGATGACAAGAGACATGCAGGCACTATAAAAGAAACGAAATAGCCAGTAGAATTGTGGCACAGTTGCTATTAAGGTTTGGTATGGGAATGCGAAGGACAATTCAAAAGGTAAAGTGAATTAGGTGGATGCTTGGAATTATTGCTCACTCAACATAACAGATTGGTTAATGTCTTCAGATGAATTATGTAATGGTTTATAGAATAGGTAAACTGCTAGTTACTTGCGTGGTAACTTTATTGCATAGTAATCCAAATCAGTATGAAACACATTCCATTCAATACCACGTATCGGTCACAGCAAACTAGCAGGTGATGTCATCCATCCGCTGCTGCGGTGAGCTGGGTCTGGGACCGAGACTTTCCACCGTCACCACTTCTCTCCGCTATCTTTCAATCTCATGTCACTGTGCACAACCTTTTTATACGAGGTAGTTCATGATACTGTTGCAGATCATTAGAACTGTATGCTAATTAGAACCCTAACCATTTGGTGTGTGTATTTATATATATCTGTAATGTTTGGGAAATTCATTGGTTGTTGTTGTTTGGGAAATTCATTGGTTGGTCTTAGACACCACAATACGAATAATATGCATAACAAAATTTTAATAACATTTCTCCGGCTGCCTACATTGCCTCTCTTTGTTCTTCTGGTTTTCTAATAGGGATCACAAACACCTTGCTCGCGCGGTTGATAGTTTCAACAATATTGTTTCCCCGTCCGAGATGGTTACTGTGGCATCCATATTGGCTTCACCCATGCAGCAGAGAGCACTATCTGTGAAGATAGAGGATCATCAATTCTCAGTACTTTATGAAGCATCAGACAAGGCACATCTTTTATCCACGTCAGCCCCACATGCTTCATCTTGGCTGTTAGTCACTCCGGCTAACGGACTGGATCTCCATCTTGACCCCAATGAGCTACAGTCAGCTGTGAAATGGTGGTTAGGGGTGGACACTGCAAGAGAAAACTCCTGCTCTTTATGTCCAGATGCAGCACTTGACCGACTGGGCAATCACGCTGCCACTTGCAAGCGAGGGGGAGATGTGGTCTCTCGTCACAATCGCCTGAGAGATCTAGTGCTGGAATTCTGTTGTCGTGCACACCAGGTGGTGAGGGTGGAGGAAGGCAGTGGTCTCACACCTGATCACAGCCGTACTCGACCAGCTGACATACTTGCATTGGATTGGGACACGCAGCCTTCGATGTGACTGTAACATCCCCATTGTCTGTCTCCATTCTCCCTGAGGCAAGCATGTCAGTGGGGGGCAGCAGCACTTGAGGCAGAGGTGCGAAAGCACAGAGCCAATGACCCCAAGTGCTCTGAGCTGGGATGGGTTTGTGTCCCACTCGCTGTAGAGACATACGGCATCTGGGGCAAAGAGGCTCAAGCCACCTCTTCCTGCCACAAGAGCCAAGTCTTGGGTGAAATGTATGGCAGGCTAAACTTCACCCTCGTCCGAGCCATCTCAAGGGCCATCCTGGGTAGATCAAAGACAATGTAGAATTATAAAGTGTGTTAAGTTGTATTGTACTTGTATTCATGTACTCCTTTGTGTGCATTACAATAATGTATTTTTAATCCTGTTATTGTATTTTTTATTATTTCACATGTATTCATCTTACACAGTAATAATTACTGTGTGTAAGATGAATACATGTGATGTCCCAGTTGGTGTGACCGAGTTGATGAAGACGGGTGGCCGCGCCCAGCCCTGTAGGCCCGGCTCCAAGGACGATAACTCGAGCCATAGAACACTGGTAACAAAAACTCGCTATATGGATGTCGCACGATCGCATCGACGTTTTCAATTTTAAATTTCCGTAGACAAATAATAACAAGAATTATTCTTGTTATTATTTGTCTACGGAAATTTAAAATTGAAAACGTCGATACGATCGTGCGACATCCACTTTTTGTTACCAGTGTTCTATGGCTCGAGTTATCGTCCTTGGAGCCGGGCCTACAGGGCTGGGCGCGGCCACCCGTCTTCATCAGCTCGGTCACACCAACTGGGACCTCTACGAGATGGGTGACACCCCCGGGGGTCTGGCGCGATCCTTCGTGGACGAGCAGGGCTTCACCTGGGACATCGGGGGCCACGTCATCTTCTCGCACTACAAGTACTTCGATGACGTCCTGGACGGGACCGTGCCCGAATGGAACAGCCACGTGCGCGAGTCCTGGGTGTGGAGTCACGGGACGATGGTACCGTATCCGTTCCAGAACAACATAGGCCGCCTCCCGCGCGAAGCCCAGCTCCGCTGCCTCGAGGGCCTCATCAGGGCCAAGGAGGCGAAGAAACCTGAGAGCGGGTGGGCGTCGTTCGGACAGTGGATCGATACCATATTTGGTAAGGGTCTTGCGGAGGTGTTTATGAGGCCGTACAACTACAAGGTGTGGGCCTTCTCGCCGGACAAGATGAGCGCCAACTGGATGGGAGAGAGGGTGCCCGTTGTGAGCGTGGAGAAGATATTGCGCAACATCCTGACCAATACGGATGACGTGGGGTGGGGCCCCAATGCCACCTTCCGGTTCCCGAAGCACGGGGGAACGGGTGCCATATGGAGTCTGGTCGCCAAAGCCCTCCCTAGCAACAAACTGCACTATGGCAAGAAGGTTGTGGGAATCCACCTGGCAAACAAGGAGGTATTCTTCAACGACGGCAGCTGTGAGCGTTACGATTGGCTGATCTCGACTCTCGCTCTGAACCACTTTCTGTCGATGGTCAGGGACGACACCCCCCAGGGGGGCACCCTCAGGAAGGAAGCGACCACTCCCCTCTACAGCTCCACCCACGTCGTGGGTTTGGGGTTCGACGGCGACACCCCTGATCACCTCAAGGGCAAGTGTTGGATGTACTTTCCTGAACCCGACTCGCCTTTCTACCGCGCCACTCTCTTCTCCCACTACTCCGAGCACAATGTAGCGAATCCCGGGAAGCAATGGAGTCTGATGTACGAGATCAGCCAGTCCTCGGACAAGCCTTTCTCGGAAGACCCCATTCAGGCCACCATCGAAGGCTCCCTGTCGAGCAAGCTGTTTACCCAGGATGACCTGAAACACTTGGTGTCCAAGTTCCACATCAAGATGGAGCAAGGTTATCCAACTCCGTTCATTGGGAGGGACGAGTGGCTCACCCGCGTCCAGTCTGTGCTGGAGGAGAAGTGCGTCTTGTCTCGTGGGCGATTTGGTGGATGGAAGTACGAGGTGGGAAATCAAGACCACAGCCTTATGCAGGGTGTGGAGGCTGTGGATCGGGCATTATTTGGAGTCGAAGAGAGCACGTATTTCTGGCCTGACTTGGTCAACACAAGGAAAACCACAAGCAGGCGATGGTCACCTCAGGCAATCAAAATATAAACATTTTGGAACAGTCTATGCATAGCATATTTTCTCCCTGTGATTTATGAATATTCTACACTTCTTCACACACTTGAAACTAAGTATGCTCTATGAAATGGTCAAAACCATGAAATCATTAGTGTCTATTGAATCTATATTATTTTAACCTTGCTTGTGCTGCAGATACCATACTGCATCAAGCGATTCTGGCGCACTTTAGTTGGCCTCTGGGGCTGCAGTAGGCTACTATAATGCACACTCCACATTTTCACAACATGATAATCCATTGTGTTAGATTGTTAGATGCCACCTTACTGGGCATGGGATCGGTAATGTCACTTCAATCAACACCTCAATCTCCAAGAAGACTCCACTACTAAACCTTATGGATGAAAGACTCCAATACATCTTCTCACACAATGCAATTGTCCTTCTCTAAACTCCTATACTTATTGTGGACATTATCTTGCTACCTCTCATTACTCTTCAATATTACGATGACCAGGAATCCTGTGTTCCATCACCAACATCTGCCTTGATGAAGCAGCCGGGGCTCAAGCCACTCTTCCAGTCCGATTTGAGAGGCTTGGCATCCACAGTGCTGTACAGCTTGCACCATCAGCTTTCCTTGCATCTATGCACAACTCTCAAGTCTTGTCCACAAGATTTTTCCACTACATCTCCAATCGACAGACCAGCTCCACCTGGACACACCTACCTCAGCATGGTCGCAGGGTCCCCCCTCAAGATAAAGCGTTCCACTCACAAAAGGCATGGGAAGCCCCAACGACAGAGGCTGTGTCTGCAACCATGTTAGACAAAGCCTCTTTTGTCACCATTGTCTCAAGGAAATAGTGCCTGGCTGCCAAACTCTTCACTGAATCAGTCAGAGTAGCAGTTGTTTTTTGCCTTGGAGTAGCTCTCGGCAGCCCACATTCTTGCCAGCATTGCAGCGCAACAATCGAAAAGTCTGGACTAGCTGTTGTTTCAGTGTTGGCTGTCACTATTGCCATGCTGCTCTGAATGACGTCATTCATCGAGTTCTGACCGCTGCTCACATTCCATCCAGACTTGAACCCACAGGCCTAGACTGCTCTGATGGAAAATGTCCTGCATATGGTATCACAATGGTCCCACTGAAGAGCAAAAATCTTTTGGTATGGGATGCCACCTGGGTGGGCACCTATGCTCCCTCCCCTCACCTGGCACACCTGGGTGGGCACCTATGCTCCCTCCCCTCACCTGGCACACCTGGGTGGGCACCTATGCTCCCTCCCCTCACCTGGCACACCTGGGTGGGCACCTATGCTCCCTCCCCTCACCTGGCGGCATACCTGGGTGGGCACCTATGCTCCCTCCCTCTCACCTGGCACACCTGGGTGGGCACCTATGCTCCCTCCCCTCACCTGGCACACCTGGGTGGGCACCTATGCTCCCTCCCCTCACCTGGCACACCTGGGTGGGCACCTATGCTCCCTCTCCTCACCTGGCACACCTGGGTGGGCACCTATGCTCCCTCCCCTCACCTGGCGGCATACCTGGGTGGGCACCTATGCTCCCTCCCTCTCACCTGGCACACCTGGGTGGGCACCTATGCTCCCTCCCCTCACCTGGCACACCTGGGTGGGCACCTATGCTCCCTCCCCTCACCTGGCACACCTGGGTGGGCACCTATGCTCCCTCTCCTCACCTGGCACACCTGGGTGGGCACCTATGCTCCCTCCCCTCACCTGGCACACCTGGGTGGGCACCTATGCTCCCTCCCTCTCACCTGGCACACCTGGGTGGGCACCTATGCTCCCTCCCTCTCACCTGGCACACCTGGGTGGGCACCTATGCTCCCTCCCCTCACCTGGCACACCTGGGTGGGCACCTATGCTCCCTCCCTCTCACCTGGCACACCTGGGTGGGCACCTATGCTCCCTCCCTCTCACCTGGCACACCTGGGTGGGCACCTATGCTCCCTCCCCTCACCTGGCACACCTGGGTGGGCACCTATGCTCCCTCCCTCTCACCTGGCACACCTGGGTGGGCACCTATGCTCCCTTCCCTCACCTGGCACACCTGGGTGGGCACCTATGCTCCCTCCCTCTCACCCGGCACACCTGGGTGAGCACCTATGCTCCCTCCCCTCACCTGGCGGCATACCTGGGTGGGCACCTATGCTCCCTCCCCTCACCTGGCACACCTGGGTGGGCACCTATGCTCCCTCCCCTCACCTGGCACACCTGGGTGGGCACCTATGCTCCCTCCCCTCACCTGGCACACCTGGGTGGGCACCTATGCTCCCTCCCCTCACCTGGCACACCTGGGTGGGCACCTATGCTCCCTCCCCTCACCTGGCACACCTGGGTGGGCACCTATGCTCCCTCCCCTCACCTGGCACACCTGGGTGGGCACCTATGCTCCCTCCCTCTCACCTGGCACACCTGGGTGGGCACCTATGCTCCCTCCCTCTCACCTGGCACACCTGGGTGGGCACCTATGCTCCCTCCCCTCACCTGGCACACCTGGGTGGGCACCTATGCTCCCTCCCTCTCACCTGGCACACCTGGGTGGGCACCTATGCTCCCTCCCTCTCACCTGGCACACCTGGGTGGGCACCTATGCTCCCTCCCCTCACCTGGCACACCTGGGTGGATACCTATGCTCCCTCCCTCTCACCCGGCACACCTGGGTGAGCACCTATGCTCCCTCCCCTCACCTGGCACACCTGGGTGGGCACCTATGCTCCCTCCCTCTCACCTGGCACACCTGGGTGGGCACCTATGCTCCCTCCCTCTCACCTGGCACACCTGGGTGGGCACCTATGCTCCCTCCCTCTCACCTGGCACACCTGGGTGGGCACCTATGCTCCCTCCCTCTCACCTGGCCATACCTGGGTGGGCACCTATGCTCCCTCCCCTCACCTGGCACACCTGGGTGGGCACCTATGCTCCCTCCCTCTCACCTGGCACACCTGGGTGGGCACCTATGCTCCCTCCCCTCACCTGGCGCATACCTGGGTGGGCACCTATGCTCCCTCCCTCTCACCTGGCACACCTGGGTGGATACCTATGCTCCCTCCCCTCACCTGGCACACCTGGGTGGGCACCTATGCTCCCTCCCCTCACCTGGCACACCTGGGTGGGCACCTATGCTCCCTCCCCTCACCTGGCACACCTGGGTGGGCACCTATGCTCCCTCCCCTCACTGCACACCTGGGTGGGCACCTATGCTCCCTCCCTCTCACCTGGCACACCTGGGTGGGCACCTATGCTCCCTCCTCTCACCTGGCACACCTGGGTGGGCACCTATGCTCCCTCCCCTCACCTGCACACCTGGGTGGGCACCTATGCTCCCTCCCCTCACCTGGCACACCTGGGTGGGCACCTATGCTCCCTCCCCTCACCTGGCACACCTGGGTGGGCACCTATGCTCCCTCCCCTCACCTGGCACACCTGGGTGGGCACCTATGCTCCCTCCCCTCACCTGGCACACCTGGGTGGGCACCTATGCTCCCTCCCCTCACCTGGCACACCTGGGTGGGCACCTATGCTCCCTCCCCTCACCTGGCACACCTGGGTGGGCACCTATGCTCCCTCCCTCTCACCTGGCACACCTGGGTGGGCACCTATGCTCCCTCCCCTCACCTGGCACAGTCCACTATGCCAGCAGGTGCTGCTGCTAGTCAGGCTGAGGATCTAAAAAAAGACAAAGTACTCCTATTTATAAGGACAGCCAGATTTGATTTTCACCCCTGTTCTAGAAACATCCGGAGTACTTGATCTTCCTCAAAGACCAGAGTCAGTATCCCACCTGGTGACACAAAAAGCTATACCAAGCTGTTCCAGCATTGTACAAAGGAGAAATGCAGCCTCTGTCAGAGGAACACTTCCTTCCTTTGCTGAACTATATAGCGTATTTGATTATGGTGGTTACAGCAATAACAATCACTGCGCCACAGCATTTAGTGTGCAGAGTTGTGCAGAGTCTGCATACCAACCATATGCAGATGGGTATCATTGAAGTGTTCATATGCAGACGTCTGCATATGAACACTTCAATGATATCCATCTGCATATGGTTGGTATGCAGACTCTGCACAACTCTGCATACTAAATGCTGTGGCGCAGTGAATTATTGTATTATTTGTTAATTTATTGATTATTCAACAAGTAATATGCTCAAGTAATCTTAATGCACTAATAACATAATCTAGGACCTAGATAACTGAAGTTCACCCTCTTCAGGGAAATGTTCAGTCTTGCATAACGTTCAACGGTTGCCATGGATATAGGCATACAGTTATGGATAACAAGGCGAGAAGCAAGCCGAGATAAACACTTTTGAGCGTCCTTGCACCATGCCCCAAAAGACTCCACTACAAGAGAGATGGACACCCACCCAAACTCAGCGCGCTATGCATCATTGGCAGTGTGCTTTCTCAGCTCGGATGTTAATTTATTTATTTTTCATAATAATACTATTATGAAATAATACTGTGTGCACTAAAATTCAAGGGTTGTGGCGGGCAAAGCATGGGCCAGCATTTTACCTCATTAACACAATCG
The DNA here is from genome assembly GCA_013339895.1 of Ephydatia muelleri. Classification (NCBI taxonomy): domain Eukaryota; kingdom Metazoa; phylum Porifera; class Demospongiae; order Spongillida; family Spongillidae; genus Ephydatia; species Ephydatia muelleri. The sequence continues at coordinate 10,158,428 of JABACO010000005.1, forward strand.
ACAAACGGCAATACAGTTTGTTTAATGAAGTTGTTGGTACTTTGCTTAGATGGGTAAATATTGCTATAGCATCATGGCCCCACCCACCATAAGTTTTAACTACTTAGAGGGATACAAGACCATCCTCTAGCATTACAAACATCATCCTTCTTTGTGTGTTTTTCTTTTTCCTTCCTCTCAGCTGTAAACCCTGAGATCAAACTCGCTTTTAGAATGTTGGCTGAGTCAAGCGGATGAATGATTTTAAGATCGGGGCAAGATAAGGACCAGTTTGGCACAAGGACATCTTCAGGGTGCATGCAGTCCTTACAGCCAAAGTTGCAGCCTTTCTCAACTTCAGGAGCAAGACCTGCCAGTTGGCAGATGTCTGCGAAACAGTTCTGGAGATGGTTGTGACGAGCTATGACAAACACACCATGCCTACAGGTTAGTGAAAGATGGCCAACTGCATCAAGGGCAGAGGAACAGAAAAGGCATAGGTCTGTAGGGGAACATAAAGGTAAGCCTAAGAAGGACTCTGCTTGTGGAGATTGATTCAGAGGATGGCACCAAGTTATATAACATAGGATACACAAGTAAATATTAGACACACACACACACACACACACACACACACACACACACACACACACACACACACACACACACACACACACGTTACACTCTACATGTCAGATGCAAAGCATCTGGTCAGAATGGCAGTGGCATTTGCTCTGACAAGGTGCAGGTTCAGCATGCCATAATGGTCGCTGAGGAGAACCACTGCCTTGGGCTAATTAAATTACCTGGGTTTTTGTTGACCATTGCTATTTTATATTTAGGGGCATGCTTACACACTGCTTGACAAAACTATGATAATTAGACAATATGGTAGGTCTATTATTTCGAATGATGAAAAATACATCACTCTAATAGTTCATTATAATTTGTATTAATTTTTTTGTGAACCATATTTCATGCACTCATTTCTTTAGATCTTTCGTACATATACCTGCACATACTACATTGTAGTCAATAAAACCACATACACACACGAGCTAGAATTTGCATTTTTACATCCACGTGACGGAGGCAGTAACCAAGTAGGGGTACTTCGATCGTGCATAGCAAAGACAGCGACAAAGTATAGAAAGTCAGCAAGTAAAAAATGTTAATTGCACACATCACAAAGCACATCCACAGCAATCAGAGCAAGCCACAATTTTGTTTTACCACCAAACATGGTGTGTGTATTTTATAAATAACAGGTGTGGTTTGAATGAATCAACACCACATAAACAAAGTTCAGGAGCAATGCAGCGTGCATGTTCACTTGCTGGTAACCACCTAATAAACAAAATCAAGGCATTTTAATAGTTTGCAACATATTAACACTATGTCTTTGATATTTATACTTACATTGTGCTGTCAACATTCACCCACTCAGATTCAGTTATCGATGCAAGTGGTGCAAGCAAGTTGTGGATTCAAAGCCTTCCAAGCGCAAGGCCAACACTCACCTAATCCCTTAAATTGATGTACTACTGAGGAATGGAAGACTGTCAACTGCACTTAGATGTGCGATCACACATACCAAATATCCCACCCCACAATACTGTACTAGTAGGTCACCCAGCAAAAATAAGCCCTCATTGGGTTGTTTTAGTAGTTAGGACTATTGCCCCACCAGCACATTACTCACAGTATCACTGGCCGCGAAGAGGCCCCGGCATGAAGTATCCTTATATGCAGTGTGTGCTTGCAGGGTGTGCTTGATTGCACCAATTGTTTATATCCAGTGGCTCATGATCTTCAACTGTGACGTGCCCTTACTGCATCATGGAGACACCAATACAACCACTACAGCATCACCCTCGATCCTGATACCGTTGACGGACATAATGGTGAGGTACAAGGGGGGCATTAGGGCAGGTGACTGAGTGCAGTATTGAAGCTACCAAAGCAGAAGTGAGGGAGCTAGACTAATGTGTGTGTGTGTGTGTGTGTGTGTGTGTGTGCACACAGGCGTGTACATTCATGCACATGTACACATTGTAAAAACAGTGTGAGAAATAAGAAACCAACGGCTGCAAATGGTACAAGCTCAGTCTGTGTGTGTGGCGTGTGTGGTGTGTGTGTGTGGTGTGGGCGTGTTTGTGTGTGCAAAAGTACAGTTGGTAGGTGGTGGCAGGTAACAATGCAAGTGCGTAGTGCTATGTGAGCTAAGTTATAGCATCCCTGCAGTGTAGCCGAGTGGGTGTGGCAGGAATGAAGTTCAGCAAGCAAATGTGGGAAAGCTTTATAATACGCTACTATAGGTACCGAAGGATGATGTGAGTGAGTAGGGGGAAAAAAATCCTTACGCGCGTCGTGATGCATCCGCGACGTAGAGGCGGCAACAACCATCAGGCGCAGTTGACAACCGTTAATTCGGTACGATCATCATACCAGAGATAATAGATATCTATATATTATCTCTGATCATACGAAGTGATAACTCATCTTCTTTGACCCATATAGACTCAGACAAAAACAAAACAAAACAACAAAAAACAGACACTGAGTGCTATCGCTTAGTTTAAGGCGGAGAATGGGTGGAACAAGGAAGTGATTAATATTCATGTGGAATGGGAATTGCACAACCTGTAACGGATAGAGTCAAAATTAACGAACAAAACAAATCAATAGGTATAGGACCCCTCTTACCTACGAAATTTGAAGCGATTTGATTACTCCTGCCGAAAGTTATGACGGGTTCATACCCTGTGGGGTATCGGACGTTGCAATACTGGCACGGAGCAAGTGCAAGACCCCCAAAAGTATTCTACCGTAGAGAAATGGTGTAGTAAGAAGTGTAGAAGATAGGACGTTGATAGCGTTTACCGTTCGGAAGTTATAACGATGTAAACGCAAAGGATTTTTATAACATTTGGGACGCCCCACGGATATAATTATAAAATGTTATAAAAATGCATCGCGGGTGAATCGCTATAACTTCCCAACGGTTAACGCTATCGGCTTCCTATTTTCAACACTTCATACTACACCATTTCACTACGGGAAAACCTATTTTGGGGACTTGCACTAGTTCCTTGCTGATGCTACGAGGTCCGATACCCCATGGGGTTCAAAACCGCCACATCTTCAGCTAGGAGAGTTTAAATCGCTTCAAATTCAGTATGTACGTACAGGGGTCCTGTTGCTATTGATGTGTTCAGTTCGTTAATTTTTACTCTATCCGTCACGGAGATACAGCTGTGCAAAGTTAATGCACATTTCCCGCTCGATTGCACCATGCAACCCGTGTTCCATATTCTCCCAATCCACAATAAATTTTGATAACTTCTTTGTTCCGCCCATTTCTCCCTTAAACTAAGCTAGCCGTTCCCAACTGTTTTTGTCTCACTCAGGCAGTGAGTTTATGCGGGAAAGTTAAAAGAAGAAGAACGCTGCTCAGTTCCAGACGATCGTACCAAATTAACGGACCCAAGTGAATGGTTGCAGTATAACCTTGCGCCTCCCACGTCGCCGGCAGTATTCAAAACGGCACGCGTAAGGCTATTTGCTACGCACTCACATCGTCCTCTAGTCGTGTAATAAAGCTTTCCTATTTGCCATCATCTTGCTAAAATCATCGTCTTATATCTGCCACGCCCACTCGGCTACGATTGCGGTCTCACAACTTTCAGCTCACACATAGTACATGAACTCATGCTGGCTCCCACTTGTGCACACACTTGCATTGTTGCGTACATGGCCCTGTACACTATCGTATGGCATATTTTCTTATACACAACCACACACACGCACACGCACACGCACACACACACACACACACACACATACACACACACACACACACACACACACACACACACACACACACACACACACACATGTACAGCGTACTTGCACACACCAGTTATACATGTGGCAAACAATACACCTGTCTGATGATGGTACAAACACTCTCACTCACAAACATTGTCACATGCACATGTCAATTCAACTGTACTTGTGCATGCCTGTACAGACCACTGATTTGTGTACCAAGCTTTCTGTACATGTATCGTGTCTCCAAGGATTGAATGCATTGTGTCCCCATCTGGTACTCTAAATGTACACAAACATTGCACACTTGCACACACACACCACTGTATAAATGTGGCAATACACATGCAAAAATGCTCACACACAACATATAGATACACAGACACACACATGACATACACCCACAAACACACACACATACGGACACGGACACACAGGTACACATGGACACACACACAACACACAGACACACAGACACACACACATAGACGCACACACAACATACACACAGACACACACACAGACAGACACACAGACACACACAGACACACACAACACACACACACACACACACACACACACAGAAACATACACACAGACACATGCAGGCATGCACAGACACATGCACTGACATACTCAGACACACACAACACACTCTCACACGACAGACACATACACAGACACAGACACACACAGACATGCACAGAGACACACACAGACATGCACAGAGACACACACAGACATGCACATGAAATACACAGACACACACACACGACATACACACAGACACGCACAGACAAGACTCACACATACGAAATTCACAGACACACACATGCACAGACACACGACAGACAGACACACAGACGCGGGCACACATGGACACACAAGCATAGACACACACATGCACAGACACACACATGCAGACGCACACACATGCACAGACACACACACGCACACACAAGATAGACACATGCCATACACACACAACAGACACAGACACACAAGCACACAAAGACACACGCACGAAATACACAAACACACCTACAGACACACACATGAAATACACAGACACGCACACAGACACGCAGACATACATGTACACAGACTCATACAAAAAAATACATATAGACACACACACGAAATACACATAGATACACACATGGAGACACACAGAGACACACATGGACACACAGATACACACACGACATACACACAGACACGCACACAAACACACAGACATACATGTACACAGACTCATACAAAAAAATACATATAGACACACACACGAAATACACATAGATACACACATGGAGACACACAGAGACACACATGGACACAGATACACACACGACATACACACAGACACACACATATACAGACACACATGTACCTATGTGTATGTACCGTCTCTAAAGTGCGAGCTCTATGTCATATACTCCCAAAGAATTGGTCCTAAGCCCCCATAGGATTGGTGTCCCCTACCACTGTATGCATGTGGCAAAGTATATCACTGTATTCACCACAGCACTGGACCCATGGTACAATATTAAAAAGTGTGTGGGGGGGGGGGGGGGGGGGTTGGCTGATTTCTTTTGAGCAAAATGAATAATTAAATATACAAGTCTACATGTAGAGATGCACGAATTTATTTTTAATCATGATGTGTATGATGTTGTCATCGAAAAAGTTGTTGTCGGCTATCATTCCTTGATGAGATTTACACAGTTGGCCAAAAATTGTGGTGTGTGTGTGGAAGGTCCCTGCAGCAACGTGCATAAGACTTTAAGTTCTTACACACTCACATCCATCTTTTTGTAGTTAAGTACAATTGTGTAATAAAGCTTTCCTGTTTGGCAAAATCCTTGATCCTTGAACAACTTCTTATCATTCTTTATGCCTCCACTACTCAGCTAGGTGGCTTGTGTACCAGTTGCAGAGACTTGAGTCTCTCTTTGCCCATACAATATTTAGCTCACAAGAGTACATTAACATGCTCTCATGTTGGTTCACACACCCTGTATATGTTGTGCAAATGCGTCTGTACATCCTGAGCACACACACACACACACACACACACACACACACACACACACACACACACACACACACACACACACACACACACACACACACACACACACACACACACACACCAATCTCTGTATGTTTCCTCTGTATTGTTGCAAGCAGACGTATACTCTTCTCTCATCTAGCACTCTGTACAAGTGCTCGTCTGACCTGTAAAAAAGCCTTTTCGGAGTACAGTATAATGAATATCGTCACTAGCTTGCAATCGATATGTCTTACCTGACCTACCACGATCTGCAACGATAAGGGAGGTACAATAATTTCATCGCAGGTCTTACGGGCCTACTGTTTTCATCAGCACAATGTTGTGTGTCCCGTGTCGCACTAATTGAATGCAACGAATTAAACGAGTGTACATGAACTCAGATTGCTGTTCCTCACCATAAGTACAAAGTATGTAGTGCCTTGCTATAACCTTCTACGAGTAGTCATTTAATTTACTGCATACAAATTAGTACAGTGCGACACGCAACACTGTGCTGCCTCTTCTAGTTGAAGAAGGATGTACCACGCAGTTTTTTTTGAAGGGCGATGGTTCTGCCTGGCGATGAATTACCTGATTGCGGTAGGTCAGGGCCCGTAGTAAGTTTACACAGACACAATGGATAGCAATATTCATAATTCCACGAGCACTCAGATAAACAGAAGCCTCTTGCGCTTGTTTGCTAACCATGGCATATCCTTATATGTATGACTTGTCCCTTGTGTCAGGGGACAGTCCTATTAGGACACAATGTATGCATAAAGGACCACTCCTATGACACTACAGCTAGTGTACACGTTGCTACATGTACCTACATGTGTAGACATGTCTCATGAGCTGTTCAATGGATAGATCAAAAATGCATGTGCAGAGAAGGCATTCAGTGAGAGAAAATGTGTGTACCATCATTATATGAGAGCACTACTGTTTTTTTTCTACATGAACAAGTGTGTGCTTTGTGTAACACGTGTCTGTGCACATGTGCGAGTCTGTATGTGCGTCTGTATATCTGTGTGTGTGTCTGTGCATGTGTGTATCTGTATGTGTGTCTGTGTGTATTGTGTGTGTATGTGTCTGTTGTGTCTGTGCATGTGTGTCTATATGTATTATGTGTGTGCGAGTCTGTGTGCAAGTCTGTGTGTCTGTGTGTTTCTGTGTGTGTGTGTGTCTGTCGTGTGTTCCTGTGTGTGTCTGTGCATGTGTGTGTCTGAGTGTTTTGTGTGACTGTCTCGTGTGTGTGTGTGTCTGTGTATTTCATGTGTGCCTGTGTATGCATGTGTGTCTGTGTGTGCTAGTGTGTATTTCCATGTGTGTGTGCATGTGTGTGTGTGTGTTTGTCATATGTGTGTGTCGTGTGTTTTGTGTGTCCTGTGTATGTGTGTGTGTGTTTGTATGCGTCTGTGTGTATGTCATGTGTGTGTTTGTGTGTGCGTTAGTGTGTATGTTTGTATGCGTCTGTGTGTATGCCATGTGTGTGTCTGTGTGTGCGTTTGTGTGTGCGTTAGTGTGTCTGTGTGTGTGTGTGTGTTTGTATGCATCTGTGTGTATGCATGTGTGTCTGTGTGTGCCTGTGTGTGCTAGTGTGTATTTCATGCATGTATGTCTGTGTGTGCTAGTGTGAATTTCCATGTGTGTGTGTGCGTGTGTGTGTGTTTGTCATGTGTGTCGTGTGTTTTGTGTGTCCATGTGTGTGTCTGTGTATCTGTGTGTGTGTGTTTGTATGCATCTGTGTGTATGTCATGTGTGTGTCTGTGTGCGTTAGTGTGTCTGTGTGTGTTTTTGTATGTGTCTGTGTGTATATGTCATGTGTGTCTGTGTGTGCTAGTGTGTGCATGTGTGTGCTAGTGTGTATTTCATGCATGTGTGTGTGCATGTGTGTCTGTGTGTGCTAGTGTGTATTTCCATATGTGTGTGTACGTGTGTGTGTGTACGTGTATGTGTTTGTCATATGCGTGTCGTGTGTTTTGTGTGTCCATGTGCGTATCTGTGTATCTGTGTGTGTGTGTTTGTATGCATCTGTGTGTATGTGTCTGTGTGTGTTAGTGTGTCTGTGTGTGCATTTGTGTGTCTCTGTGTGTGTGTTAGTGTGTCTGTATGTGCATTTGTGTGTCTGTGTGTGTATGTCATGTGTGTGTGTGCCTGTGCATGTGCATGTGTGTGTTATGCAAGCTTGGTACACAATTGAAATGCAGTCTGTGTGTGCATTTGTGTGTCTGTGTGTGTATGTCATGTGTGTCTGTGTGTGCCTGTGTGTGCATGTGTGTGCTAGTGTGTATTTCATGCATGTGTGTGTGCATGTGTGTCTGTGTGTGTATGTCATGTGTACCTGTGTGTGCATGTGTGTGCTAGTGTGTATTTCATGCATGTGTGTGTGCATGTGTGTCTGTGTGTGCTAGTGTGTATTTCCATGTGTGTGTTTGTCATATGTGTGTCGTGTGTTTTGTGTGTCCATGTGTGTGTCTGTGTATCTGTGTGCGTGTGTTTGTATGCGTCTGTGTGTATGTCATGTGTGTGTCTCTGTGCGTTAGTGTGTGTGTGTGTTTGTATGCGTCTGTGTATGTCATGTGTGTGTCTGTGTGCGTTTGTGTGTGTGTGTGCGTTAGTGTGTCTGTGTGTTCATTTGTGTGTCTGTGCGTGTATGTCATGTGTGTGTGTGCGTTAGTGTGTCTGTGTGCATTTGTGTGTCTGAGTGTGTATGTCATGTGTGTGTGTGCCTGTGCATGTGCATGTGTGTGTTATGCAAGCTTGGTACACAAATTGAAATGCAATCAGCTGAATTGAATAGAATACATGTACATGTGCATATGACAATGTTTGTGAGTGAGAGTGTTTGTACCATCATCAGACAGGTGTATTGTTTGCCACATGTATAACTGGTGTGTGCAAGTACGCTGTACATGTGTGTGTGTGTGTGTGTGTGTGTGTGTGTGTGTGTGTGTGCGTGTGTGTGTGTGCGTGTGTGTGTGTGTGGTTGTGTATAAGAAAATATGCCATACGATAGTGTACAGGGCCATGTACGCAACAATGCAAGTGTGTGCACAAGTGGGAGCCAGCATGAGTTCATGTACTATGTGTGAGCTGAAAGTTGTGAGACCGCAATCGTAGCCGAGTGGGCGTGGCAGATATAAGACGATGATTTTAGCAAGATGATGGCAAATAGGAAAGCTTTATTACACGACTAGAGGACGATGTGAGTGCGTAGCAAATAGCCTTACGCGTGCCGTTTTGAATACTGCCGGCGACGTGGGAGGCGCAAGGTTATACTGCAACCATTCACTTGGGTCCGTTAATTTGGTACGATCGTCTGGAACTGAGCAGCGTTCTTCTTCTTTTAACTTTCCCGCATAAACTCACTGCCTGAGTGAGACAAAAACAGTTGGGAACGGCTAGCTTAGTTTAAGGGAGAAAAGGGCGGAACAAAGAAGTTATCAAAATCTATTGTGGATTGGGAGAATGGAACACGGGTTGCATGCAAAAATGGTGCAATCGAGCGGGAAATGTGCATTAACTTTGCACAGCTGTATCTCCGTGACGAATTAACGAACTGAACACATCTCACCACAAGATGTGGCGGTTTTGAACCCCATGGGGTATCGGACCTCGTAGCATCAGCAAGGAACTAGTGCAAGGCCCCAAAATAAGTTTTCCCGTAGTGAAATGGTGTAGTATGAAGTGTTGAAAATAGGAAGTCGATAGCGTTAACCGTTGGGAAGTTATAGCGATTCACCCGCGATGCATTTTTATAACATTTGGGACAGTTTCCGCGAAAATTGCCCCACGGATATATTATAAAATGTTATAAAAATGCATCGCGGGTGAATCGCTATAACTTCCCAACGGTTAACGCTATCGACTTCCTATTTTCAACACTTCATACTACACCATTTCACTACGGGGAAACTTATTTTGGGGCCTTGCACTAGTTCCTTGCTGATGCTACGAAGTCCGATACCCCATGGGGTTCAAAACCGTCACATCTTCAGCTAGGAGATTTTAAATCGCTTCAAATTCCGTATGTACATACAGGGGTCCTGTTGCTATTGATGTGTTCAGTTCGTTAATTTTTACTCTATCCGTCACGGAGATACAGCTGTGCAAAGTTAATGCACATTTCCCGCTCAATTGCACCATTTTTGCATGCAACCCGTGTTCCATTCTCCCAATCCACAATAAATTTTGATAACTTCTTTGTTCCGCCCATTTCTCCCTTAAACTAAGCTAGCCGTTCCCAACTGTTTTTGTCTCACTCAGGCAGTGAGTTTATGCGGGAAAGTTAAAAGAAGAAGAACGCTGCTCAGTTCCAGACGATCGTACCAAATTAACGGACCCCAAGTGAATATAACCTTGCGCCTCCCACGTCGCCGGCAGTATTCAAAACGGCACGCGTAAGGCTATTTGCTAAGCACTCACATCATCCTCTAGTCGTGTAATAAAGCTTTCCTATTTGCCATCATCTTGCTAAAATCATCGTCTTATATCTGCCACGCCCACTCGGCTACGATTTCGGTCTCACACAACTTTCAGCTCACACATAGTACATGAACTCATGCTGGCTCACACTTGTGCACACACTTGCATTGTTGCGTACATGGCCCTGTACACTATCGTATGGCATATTTTCTAATACACAACCACACACACACACACACACACACATACACACACACACACACACACACACACACACACACACACACACACACACACACACACACACACTCATGTACAGCATACTTGCACACACCAGTTATACATGTGGCAAACAATACACCTGTCTGATGATGGTACAAACACTTTCACTCACAAACATTGTCACATGCACATGTATTCTATTCAATTCAACTGTACTTGTGCATGCCTGTACAGACCACTGATTCTATGTAAATTTGTGTACCAAGCTTTCTGTACATGTATCGTGTCTCCAAGGATTGAATACATTGTGTCCCCATCTGGTACTCTAAATGTACACAAACATTGCACACTTGCACACACACACCACTGTATAAATGTGGCAATACACATGCAAAAACGCTCACACACAACATATAGATACACAGACACACACATGACATACACCCACAAACACACACACATACGGACACGGACACACAGGTACACATGGACACACACACAACACACAGACACACACAGACACAGACACACACACAGACACACACACACACAACATACACACAGACACACACACACAGAGACACACACACACAGACACATACATAGACGCACACACACACAGACACACACACACATAGACACACACACAACATACACACAGACACACACACAGACACACACACACAGACGCACACACACAGACACACAGACACACACACAGACACTCACACAGACACATACACACAGACACATACACACAGACACATGCAGGCATGCACAGACACACACACACAGACGCACACACAGACACACACACAGGCACGCATAGACCCACACAACACACTCTGACACGACAGACACATACACAGACACAGACACACACAGACATGCACAGAGACACACACAGACATGCACATGAAATACACAGACACACACACGACATACACACAGACTCACACACACGACAGACAGACACACAGACGTGGGCACACATGGACACACAAGCATAGACACACACATGCACAGACACACACATGCAGACGCACACACATGCACAGACACACACACACACGCACACACAAGATACACACATGCCATACACACACAACAGACACAGACACACAAGCACACAAAGACACACAAGCACACAAAGACACAAACACACCTACAGACACACACATGAAATACACAGATACGCACACAGATACGCACACAGACATACATGCACACAGACTCATACAAAAAAATACATATAGACACACACACGAAATAGACACACACAGAGACACACATGCACACACATGGACACACAGATACACACACGACATGGACACACAGATACACACACGACATGGACACACAGATACACACACGACATACACACAGACACACACATATACAGACACACATGTAGCTACAGATACACACACGACATACACACAGACACACACATATACAGACACACATGTAGCTACAGGTCCTCAGCCCCCATAGGATTGGTGTCCCGTACCACTGTATGCATGTGGCAAAGTATATCACTGTATTCACCACAGCACTGGGCCCCATGGTACAATATTAAAAAGTGTGTGTGTGTGTGGGGGGGCTGGCTGATTTCTTTTGAGCAAAATGAATAATTAAATATACAAGTCTACATGTAGAGATGCACAAATTTATTTCTAATCATGATGCGTATGATGTTGTCATCGAAAAAGTTGTTGTCAGCTATCATTCCTTGATGAGATTTACACAGTTGGCCAAAAATTGTGGTGTGTGTGTGGAGGGTCCCTGCAGCAACGTGCATAAGACTTTAAGTTCTTACACACTCACATCCATCTTTTTGTAGTTAAGTACAATTGTGTAATAAAGCTTTCTTGTTTGGCAAAATCCTTGATCCTTGAACAACTTCTTATCATTCTTTATGCCTCCACTGCTCAGCTAGGTGGCTTGTGTACCAGTTGCAGAGACTTGAGTCTCTCTTTGCCCATACAATATTTAGCTCACACAGAGTACATGAACATGCCCTCATGTTGGTTCACACACCCTGATGCATGTGTATATGTTGTGCAAATGCGTCTGTACATCCTGAGCACACACACACACACACACACACACACACACACACACACACACACACACACACACACACACACACACACACACACACACACACACACACCAATCTCTGTGTGTTTCCTCTGTATTGTTGCAAGCAGACGTATACTCTTCTCTCATCTAGCACTCTGTACAAGTGCTCGTCTGACCTGTAAAAAAGCCTTTTCGGAGTACAGTATAATGAATATCGTTACTAGCTTGCTATCGATATGTCTGTGTAAACTTACCTGACCTACCACGATCTGCAACGATAAGGGAGGTACACTGTACCATCGCAGGTCTCGCAGGCCTACTGTTTTCATCAGCACAATGTTGTGTGTCCCGTGTCGTACTAATTGAATGCAGCGAATTAAACGAGTGTACATGAACTCAGATTGCTGTTCCTCACCATAAGTACAAAGTATGTAGTGCCTTCTACGAGTAGTCATTTAATTTACGCATAAAAATTAGTACAGTGTGCTGCCTTAGTCTCGTACCCAGAACCAGATTCCCAACAGCTGCAGCTGTTGGGAATCTGGGTCTGGGTACGAGACTAAGGCTGCCTCTTCTAGAAGGATGTACCAAGCAGTTTTTTATGAAGGGCGATGGTTCTGTCTGGCGATGAATTACCCTATCATTGCTGATTGCGGTAGGTCAGGGCCCGTGGTAAGTTTACACAGACACAATGGATAGCAATATTCATCATTCCACGTGCACTCAAGATATACAGAAGCCTCTTGAGCTTGTTAGCAAACCATGGTTACATGTATGACTTGTCCCTTGTGTCAGGGGACAGTCCTATAAGGACACAATGTATGCATAAAGGACCATACCTATGACACTACAGTGTACACGTTGCTACATGTACCTACATGTCTCATGGTCTCATGAGCTGTTCAATAGATAGATCAAAAATGCATGTGCAGAGAAGGCATTCAGTGAGAGAAAATGTGTGTACCATCATTATCAGAGAGCACTACTGTTTTTTTCCACATGAACAACAGTGTGTGCTTTGTGTAACACGTGTCTGTGCACATGTGCGAGTCTGTGTGTATTGTGTGTGTATCTGTGAGTGTGTGTCTGTGCATGTGTGTCTATATGTATTTTGTGTGTGCGAGTCTGTGTGCAAGTCTGCGTGTCTGTGTGTTTCTGTGTGTGTGTATGTTCCTGTGTGTGTCTGTGCATGTGTGTGTCTGAGTGTTTTGTGTGACTGTCTCGTGTCTGTGTGTGTCTGTGTATTTCGTGTGTGCCTGTGTATGCATGTGTGTCTGTGTGTGCTAGTGTGTATTTCCATGTGTGTGTGCATGTGTGTGTGTGTGTTTGTCATATGTGTGTGTCGTGTGTGTTGTGTCTGTGCATGTGTGTCTATATGTATTTTGTGTGTGCGAGTCTGTGTGCAAGTCTGCGTGTCTGTGTGTTTCTATGTGTGTGTCTGTGTATTTCGTGAGTGTATATATTTCGTGTGTGTGTCTGTGTGTGCTTGTGTGTCCGTGTGTGTGTGTGTGTCTGTCTGTCGTGTGTGTATGTTCCTGTGTGTGTCGGTGCATGTGTGTGTCTGAGTGTTTTGTGTGACTGTCTCGTGTGTGTGTCTGTGTATTTCGTGTGTGCCTGTGTATGCATGTGTGTCTGTGTGTGCTAGTGTGTATTTCCATGTGTGTGTGTGTGTGCATGTGTGTGTGTGCGTTTGTATATGTGTGTGTCGTGTGTTTTGTGTGTCCATGTGTGTGTCTGTGTATCTGTGTGTGTGTGTTTTTGTATGTGTCTGTGTATGTCATGTGTGTGTCTGTGTGCGTTTGTGTGTGTG